>CM032230.1:19715000-19795000 GCA_019009955.1 Riptortus pedestris | reverse complement strand
GTTATTGATCTGAGGTGTAGTAACGGAGATATTTCGAAAATCCTACCCTCTAAACCATCCCCCCCCTCCGACTCATCCAATTTCAGCCATTAATGAACTTGATCTTTGTTTTTACATAAAATGAACAAATGCCGAGTTTGGAAACGATTGAACAAAAATTGCGAATTGCGACCGCTAGAGTGTCAACAGACAAGTATATATATATATATATATATATATATATAAAAAAACCTCATTTTTGTTATCTCCTGGGTAGGATCGATGGATATTTGAACATTTTTCGGAAATCGCAGTATGAGTACGACCTCAATAGCTGATTTCCCCTAAGGGAAATCTGCTATTAATTCTTCAAGGTTAGTTAAGACTATGGAGCGAGGCCGCTAATTAACAAGCAGATGGTTAGACATAGCGACCCCAGAGACGCAGTCAGACAACGCCTGCAATGAGAAAGAAACCAATATTAATGGCTTATCAAAAATGAATGAAGTTGATGAACTATTTCTGAAATAGGGATTATCCATTCTATATGCAAAAATTCGCCTTTACTCTAATTTAACAGTGAAAAAGTGGGTCTAAGCGCAGAAAGTGATAGGAAATTCAAAGAAGTCTGTCACACAGGAGCTGCGTTAACTAAGCTAATTCAATGAAACAATATTTGATAATTAGGCTTTAAATAATTTGTTGCTAGTATGAAATGAGAAGAAAGGGGGTTTACAGAAGACCAAAAACTAAAAAATGCCAATATCTTGGTTAATAATCAAGATAGGTATACATAACAACATTTATAGAACATTAGAATTGCAGTAAGATTGACTCTACAAATTTTCGATCCGACGCATAATAACGGAGATATCCCCCCCCCCTCTCTAAATCCCTCCCTCTACTGTTCGGATTAACGCCGCTAACGAACATGATCTTCATTTTTACATAAAACGTTTAAATATAGAGTTTGGTATCGATCAAACAAAAATTGCGAACTCTAGAGAATTAACAGACAAATCAATATATACAAAATTTTGGAACGGACCTCATTTTCGTTATCTCCTAGGTAGGATCGATGAAACATTACAGACATTTTTTGAAAATCCCATCATGAGTACAACCTCAATAGTTGATTTCCTCTAAGAAAAATCTGTTAAAGAGAGATAGTCGCATATTCAAAATTTATTCTCTGTATTCGGGCTCTTGTAGATATGCTTGAGCTTGATTTTTGCAACAATGGTCCTGAGTTACAAGCAGAAGTCACAAGGTATCGACTACAACCCGATCAAAAAAGTGATTTTGGAGAGTATTTCTAAGGAAACCGGATGAATATCGAATAATTTAAAGAATATACATTTGACACGATAAAAATGTATGTCGAACTAATTACTTTACAATTAGAGAATAATATCATGAAACTACTTATTCCTAGCACAAATAAGAAAACGTTCGTTACACAGGGGGTGCGTAAACTAAGCAGATTTCCCACTGCTAGTGGTGATCTCATCTGACATATATTCTATATCTATGTAAAAAAAACCAGAGAGTAAATGGGGCAAGAAAGATTCTAATAACTCACTAAATACTTCAGTTATGGAAAAAAAGCATAGAACATCAATTGTAGAATATTAATAGTCTAACAATAGCTATTATGGATTAATAGCAATTTCACAAAGCGACTCATTATAACATCATCAGCGATCATTATTTCAAATTTTGGGATCCCCCTCTATTCCAGGCTCAATTTCAGACATTAACAAATATGATCTTTAAGTGTTGACTGAAACGGATAAATATTGGTATAGATCAAATAAACGTTTACGATTGAAGAACTTAAATAATGACGTCAACACAAAACGTCTTTAACATTTTTTCAGCCCATTGTTCAATGAAACCAAAATTTATTATTTACTCTTAGAACAATTTGGTTCAGGATTTAACTAATTGTTAATATGACATAAGTAGGAGTGAGAAAAAATGCAAATATCTCGGTTAATATTACTGCTAAAGAAAATATGAATTTAACAACATTTATAGGCAAATAAATAAATATGTAACAATAATAACTTATTAAAACCAAGATATTTTGGAATTTTTTGAAATTCCCCTCCCACTGGTCCGATTTCAGCCGATAACGGTACTTGAACTTTAGTTTTACATCAGACGTTTAAATACCATATACAGCTAATATATGACATGAGGAAATCTTTAGAAAATCGCGAATACAACCTCAATAGCCAATTTCCTTTAAGGAAAATGTGTTAATACCACGAAATTCTGAAATCTGCACTCTATAAGATGCAATCTCATTTTTAACAACCAAAACCACAATATTAAGGAAAACCAATAAATTTTTTAAGGCTTGAATGGGGGGGGGGAGGGTTGCAGAATAGGCAGAATACAATACAACCATTTGCTGGAGAAGTGCAATGGGGGCGTAATGAGTACACACTACATATTTTAGGATTAATAAGCGTTATAGCCCAATCCCCTACATTAATGGACCAAACAAATTGAAAGAATTCATGTTAAATAATATAAAAACAAATTTCTATAATGAACGTAGTATAAATTTTAGACAATTATAAATTCCATTTAGCCTGCCGAACTCATATTAAGAGAGGAACTCGTCAACTGCCCTTTGTACGATAATGCCAGAACAACAAACAACCTCACAACCAGACTGCACTGTCATGAAAAAGTCCGTCACGCAGGAGCAGCGTAAACTAAGCAGATTTCCCACGTGAAGTTTTACAATAGAGAAATTTTCAGGAGAGCCGATCCAGTGAAGGAAACGGCCGAACTAGCTTTTGGCGAGAAAGTAACTCCCGTTCGTTAGGCGCGCCGATTTAATAAAAATGAAAATATCTCGGTTAATAATCAAGATAGAGAAAAGGTTTATATCACAATATATTTATAGTAAATTTAATTTGCAATAATATTGGTTCTGTACAATTTTTGGATCCAACGTATAGTAACGGAGATATTTCGAATTTCGAAAATCCTCCCCTCTAAACCCCCCTCCCACTGGTCCGATTTCAGCCATTAACAAACTTGATCTTCCTTTTTACATAAAATGACTAAATATTGAGGTTGGTAACGATTAAACAAAAATTGCGACCGCTAGAGTGATAACACACAAATATATATATATATATATATATATATATATATATATATATATATATATATATATATATATTGTTACGTTTTTATTACCAAAACCAGTAATAAACGTTTTTAATAAGAGTTCTTTTGGATTGCAAAATTTAAATACTCGCAGTTTCACAGTTTTTATCACTGCAAAATTTATTTCACAATGCACAATAAACTTGGTGGTTATTCTTAATTACTACTCACAGTATACACTGATAGCGTTACTGTTCTTCAATGAGTCACAGTCCAATAATTCACTGAAATTCACAGAAAGACGGCACTGCACTGTCCTTTACTTCGCGGCACTGCACTGTCCTTTAACTTCGCGGCACTGCACTGTCCCTTTACTTCGCGGCACTGCACTGTCTTAAACACGGCACTAAACTGTTACTTACAGTCACGGCACAACACTGTTCTTCTTATAAAAAACACTTTACCGCACTGTACTGATGTGAACATCAAGACAGGAGAGAATAAAACTGATTCACGGCTGGCCCGGGCTCCTTTTTATAGGGAGGCGGCATACATCAAAGGGGAACTGTCTAGACTGTTCGAGGTCTTGCTGGAAGGTCTATAGAGGCTAGAACTTTCCTGTCGGCTGCTTTGATCTACGTCACACTTTCCAAATACGCGACTCTCTCTCTCTCACACACTCTCTCTCTCACTCTGAAAAATTATTCATGTATTTAATTTTCGCAACAACATATATATATATATATATATATATATATATATATATATATATATATATATATATATATATATACACACACATTTTTGAACGGACCACATTTTAGTCATCTACTAGGTAGGATCAATGGAGATTTGAAGAAGAATTTCGAAAATTCCGTCATGAGTAAAACCTCAATAGCTGATTTCCCTTAAGGGAAATCTGCTAAAATGCAGCTCAAAATCCGATTTGATTTTCTGAAAAATGTTTGGTATTTGAATAAATAAAGTGAAAAAACAAATAAATAAACAAAAAAGAAGAAAAAACAAAATTTAAGATAAAATTCTAAATACCTCCTTTGTTATATGCACGTCGGATCGAGAAAGTATAAGAACCAATAATAACCGACCAATCTGATTCAAAATTATTTTTGTTCTACAAAAATTGGTTTTTAGCAGATTTCCCTTTAGGGAAATTAGATGTAGAGAACGTACTCAAGAAGCAATTTTCGAAATTCTTCTTCAAATGTCCATCGATTTCTACCTAGTACATGAGGAAAATGAGGTCCGTTCAAACCTGTATATATATTTGACTAGCGGCCACAATTTTTGATTGACCGGTTAACTCGATATTTAGTCGTTTTATGCTAAAAGAAAGATCAACTTCCTTAGTGGCTAAAATCGGAGTGGGATGGGGGGGGGGTTAGAGGAGGAGAATTTTTAAAAATCGAAATATCACCGTTACTATATGTCGGATGAAAAAAAGGTATAGAATCAATCATATTGCAAATTAAATTGTAATATAATTCATGTTGTATAAATTTATTCTCTATCATGAATGTTGACCGAGATATTAGAATTTTTCAGTTTTCAGCCTTCAGTTAAACCACCACTTCTACTTTTGTTACATATAGAATACTCTGTTATATAATAAACCACATCATTCGAAGCTTAAATGACAAATATAGTTTTCCAAAAAACTTTATAATACTAGATGTAAATATTGTTCTTCTGACCCCCCCCCCCGCTACCGCCTGTCAAATTCTTGTACTACTTAAGTTTCATTGATTTAGATAAAAATTATTCTGATTTATTAATATATTACAGTACTAGATATAGTACATAGTTTTTAATAAAATTAATGTAATATTATATGTTTCAGTTGTTTTTTTCTTTCGTGAGCCACTGGCATACCAGTTTGTTTACATTTGTACGCTTCCCGCCGGCAGATGGAAAATTTCTTATTACCGTTTCTTATTCACGATGGTGTTGTGTTAGTAGTATGTAGGTTTATTATAACTTCGCGAGGGAAATCTGCTTGGTTTACGCAACCCCAGCGTGACGGACTTCATATATATATATATATATATATATATATATATATATATATATATTCTCTATCAAGAATATTTGGATTTCTTAGTTTTAGTTTTCCGCCCCCACTCCTACTCATGTCATATATTAAAAATAAGTTTTTAGACCGTGAACCAAATGATTCTAAACATAAAATACTAAATATTGTTTTCAGCGACATTATTTATCCGAGATGAACAGAAATATTTTGTGATGATCCCAGTAATTCAGATTCTAAGTTCTTGTCTCGTAAATGTTAATTTGATCTATACCATACTGGATATTTCACCGTTTTTGTCAACACTGAAGATCATTTGTTATTGGGCGAAAATGGACCTGGAATAGTGGGTGTTTAATGGAGACAGAGGGAATTCAAAATTTAAAATGTTTATAAAGTTTACGCAGCCTCTGTGTGACGGACCTTTTATTATTCAATTGATAATAGAAGTAATAAGAATTTATCTTTTTTTCTTTCTTTTATTCATTTGTTACATATCATAAAACCAGCGTTCAGTATATCCTAACACAATACTTATCCTTCCGGAAAAATTCGTAAATGCATTCAGGAAAGTGAAGAAAACTTGAATAAAAGTCCGCGAAACATACGTTGCGTAATCTCAACAGATTTCTTTAAGAGATAGTATGACAAACTACTGATCTCATGTTTGATACTACACATATTCTCTTTTTCTCATTAAAAATCGAATCAATAAAAGTATAATTAGAGTTTCTTCAAAGCTGAAAACGGAAAAGTAAAATATTTAAACTACGAATAAATGTTATACAATAAAAATTTTAGAGCATCAATATCGGTTCAAGCACTTTTCGATTCCGACTAACAATTGAGGAGATATTTAAAATTTGTAATGGACATTTTTAATGTTAATCTATACTTTTTATCACTTACTGTTCCTCCAAATTTTGAAAATTTCGAATCTCTCCTCTCCTATTCCATGTCAGATTTCAGCCATCTGTCTTTAGTGATGAATGAAACTGTTAAATTATACAATTGAAGTGTACTATTGATCAAATAAACATTTTGAAACCAAGGAAAAAATGACGTCATCATACCAAGTATTTAAATTAGTAAAGATCTGTTAAATATTTGGTAGTTAAGACTTGGAATAAGAATGGATGATGATATATTTTGCTTGCTTTAAGTGAAGGAAATTTTCCGAAAATCTAAAAATCTACTGCTTTAAAAAATACTAGATATTTTCTTATAATGGGTGCTTTCAATTGTACAATACGTAATAATAATTGATTTCAATTAAGCATATATATATATATTATATATATATATACATTACACGTGTTCACGATACTTATAATAGAAATTAGTATTTGGCATAAGAATATAACCATTAATAAAGGCCCTACCCTTACGTTCTAACCAAAGGGGATTTCGCATCAAAAATGAGAAATGAATACAGTTGTACCAATTTTCTTAGTACAATAAGAGTACATCATGGAACCTAAGAAACTAATATGCTGGATCCATGGTCTAAGCACAATGTGAAATATAAATGCATTTTAGATATTTAAATTAAAATCGCTACTTAAGGAATTAAAGGATTGTACAAGAATATTACAATTTAAATATAACACATTGAAATTAATTATAAGATATTAAAAACCTTAAATTAAATGGAATTATTTAAGAGGTTGAGATTCATAATAGACCATATAATTTTTTTCAGAACTTTATCCTCTGCAAAATTGGTTCTTTGCCGTGATGACCTGAATCCTAAATTTGCTAGTCAAAATGATCTAAGTTAGGGGTTGAAAATACAGAAATTCAAGTATAAAGAAATTAAAAACTATGCAGGTGTTATTTATCAAAGGTCATTTTTATTTTGTAATAAGTTATCCATCTTCTCCCATGTTTCAAATACCAGCATTGAGAATGGTTTCCTTATGTGAAATCAGCTATTGAGGTCGTACTCAAGGCGCGATTTTTGAAAAATGTCTTCAATTGTCCATCGATCCTAACCAGAAGATGACGAAAATGAGGACCGTTCAAAACTATATATATATATATACTTGTATTTTATATTTATTGTATATACAGATACATATATTTGTGTGTTAACACTCTAGTTGTCACAATTTCTGTTTAATCGTTGCCAAGCTCGGTACTCAATCGTTTTATGTAAAAAGGAAGAACAAGTTCGTTAATGGCTGAAATTGGAACAGTCAGAGGAGAGTTGTAGAGCAGGAATTTCGAAAATTCTAACTATCTTGATTACTATACGTCGGATCGAAAAGGTGTATAGAATGATTCTTATTTCAAATGTAATGCTCAATAAATGTTATATACGTTTTTGCTCTGTCTTGATTATTAGCCGAGATATTTGTATTTTTTAGATTTCCGTCAACAGTAAACCTCACTACAGTAAGGTTTTATGTTATGAAGCACATTATTTGAAGCCTAAATACCGAATATTGTTCTCATAGAACTTTTACGTTTTGAGATAAATGCAAATACGTGGCGCACGTGGAAATCTGCTTAGTTAACGCAAACTTTTTTCAATTTTTGTAAAGTTTGTGACTGTATATCTGTGATGGGACTGAATATAAAATCAAGATTTTTACGATTTATGCAGACCTGTATGATAGAAAATAAAGTCAATATTTTAACTTTGTTATTTGAGTCCGAACCAAGTTATGAATTTTTAAAATTGTAGAAAAATTCAAATATCTGTCATTTAATCTAACTCGCGGCCATATCACTGTCTCAATAAAGACGAATTACAATAAAAGTCCGTCACGCAGGGGGGGGGGGCGTAAACTCAGCAGATTTCCCTCGTGAAGTTATACAATACATATCCCTACATACTGCTAACAGACCACCGTGAGTGCTAAGAACGTGAATAAATACAAACGGTAATAAGAAATCTTTCCCCTACCGGCCGGAAGCGTCTCAATTATAGACTATCAGCTCTGCCATCGGCTCACCGGAAAGAAATTCAACTGATAACTTAGAGATATAAGAGTATAACTTAGTAACTTTATTGAAAACTATGTAGTATATCTAGTTCATCTTAATTCGTAATGAATCAGAATAATTTTTTATCTCCATTGAATCATAATTTTTAAATAATCCAAGAATTTATGGAGGGGGGGGGGGGATCACAAAACCATATTTTTTACGTATCTCGTGTAATAAAGTTCTCTGGAAAGCATATAAATAATGTGGTTTATTATATAAACAGAGTATTTGTTTAAGTAAACACGAGTAGAAGTGTCGGACTGAAGGCTGGGAAAAAACCTGGAAAGTGCAAATATCTTGGGTTAATATTCAAGATAGAGCAATAAATGTATATAACAAATAATTTATAGTACATTTAATATGCAATAAGAGTCATTTATAAACACGTTTTCGATCCGACGTATAGTAACAGAGATATTTTGAATTTCAAAAAAAATAATTCTCGCAACTCCCATTTGGTCCGATTTCAGGACAAACTATCGAGTATTTGGTAACGATAAAACAAAATTTAACGCCGTTTAACGAAACATGATCTTTATTTACTTAACATAAAACGTTTAAATATAGACGTTTCGGTATCGGATTCAAACAAAAATTGCGAACTCTAGAGATTTAACAGGACAAATATATATTAAAACATTTTGAACGGAACCTCATTTTCGTTATCTCCTAGGTTGGATCGAATGAACATTACAAGAACATTTTTTGAAATTCCCATAATGAGTACAACCTCAATAGTTGATTTCCTCTAAGAAAAAATCTGTTATAAAGAGAGATAGTCGCATAGTCAAAATTTATTCTCTGTATTCGGGCTCTCGTAGATATGCTTGAGCTTGATTTTTGCAATAATGGCGATTTTTCGCGAGTCCAGATTTACAAGCAGAAGTCACGAGGTATCGACTACAACCTGATCTACCGTAGAAAAGTGATTTTGGAGAGTATTTATAAGGAATACCGGATTAATATCGAATAATTTAAAGGATATACATTTGACACGATAATGATGTATGTCGAACTAATTACTTTACAATTTGAGAATAATATAATGAAACTACTCATTCCTAGCACAAATGAGAAAACGTCCGTCACACAGGGGGTGCGTAAACTAAGCAGATTTCCCACGTGCTAGTGGTGATCTCATCTGACATATATTCTATTTTTATGTAAAAAAAACCAAAGAGTGAATGGGGCAAGAAAGATTCTAATAACTCACTGAATACATAAGTTATGGAAAAAATGCATAGAACAACAATTGTAGAATATTAATAGTTTAACAATTGGATTAATAGAAATTTCACAAAGCGACCCATTATAACGGAGATATTTCGAATTTTGGAATCCCCCTCTATTCCAGGTTCAATTTCAGGCAATAACAAATATGGTCTTTAGTGTTGACTGAAACGGATAAATATTGGTATAGATCAAATACACGTTTACGATTGAAGAACTTAAATAATGACGTCAACACAAAACGTCTTTAAAATTTTTTCAGCCCATTGTTCAATGAAACTAAAATTTATTATTTACTCTTAGAACAATTTGGTTCAGGATCTAACTAATTGTTAATATGACATTAGTAGGAGTGGGGGTTAACTGAAGGATGAAAACTACAAAATGCAAATATATCGGTTAACAATCAAGTTAATGATTGTTTATTATTTACGTCCACTTTATGCTACTAGGGCTAATCAGGACGGGTTATCTCGGTTAATATACTGTTAAAGAAAATATGAATATAACAACATTTATAGGCAAATGCATGTGTAATAATTGATTCTATACACATTTTCGATTAGCCTGAGTTGCAAAAAGTGGACGTTAATAAATAATAATAATAATAATAATAAATACACATTTTCGACTTATAAAACCAAGATATTTGGAATTTTTGAAATTCCCTCCCACTAGTCCGATTTCAGCTGTTAACGGAACTTGAACTTTAGTTTTACATAAAACGTTTAAATACCATATATAGCATATAGCTAGTAACAGATAAATATATATATATATATATATATTGGAACAGGCCACAATTTCCATTTTCCAGTGACATTTGAGGAAATGTTTAGAAAATCGCGATTGGGTCATTCCATCTCAAATCATCCAGCAAAATGTAAAAATGTCACCCAAGCAAATGGTTGTATTGTATTCTGCCTATTCTGCAACCCCCCCCCCATAGAAACCTTAAAAAATTAATTGGTTTTCCTTAATATTAATTGGTTTTAATTGTTAAAAATGAGATTGCATCATATAGAGTGCAGAATTGCGTGGTATTCCCTTAAAGGAAATCGGCTATTGAGGTTGTATTCGGGTCATTTCATCTCAAATCATCCAGGTCATGTCACCCATGGTTTCAGATTTCAATGAAAAATTTTTTAACAACACTTTTTACCTTCCTTATGAAGAATATAAAATTTTACTTTGATATATCCAGTAGTTTTTGTGAAAAAAAATGCTGAAATATTGAGAAAGTTTGTGTAACTGACATTTTTAAGGTTGCTTATTTGTACACATTGTATTAGAAAAAAAATCATAACTTTAGTGATTTTCAACATATTAAGATAACATTTTCACTAAAGTGTTCACAAAAGAATGGAGATACAGGAAAAAAATAAATTGATGATCATATTAAAATATAAGCCTCCCAAAATTTCATTAACTGCATCCTTATTAAATTGTTTTTTTAAGAAACCCAAATTTTTCAAATATGCTTTAGCACATGAGGCAGAATACTTAAGCAAGCAAACTTTTTTTTAAATTATGCGTTAATGTGCAAACTAAAAGACTATGAAAGAAAAACAATGGCTTTTTGAGCGCTTATGCATTTTTTTGGAGGTAAACCAAAATAATTTGGAATTTTCTAAAAAAATTCTATTCTATGAACAAATATGAAAAATAATAACAAAAAAAATTAAGTAATGGTTAGTTTAGGTGTATGACCTTTTAAAAAGAATTACGAATTTAAAAAAAAAATTCCTTGTTTTAATTAAAATGTAATATTTATTTACAGAATTGATAAATAGGGAAGGATGCACATATAAGATTAAAAAAATTAAATCTCTATTAAATGACAAATTATCATTTGAAAAACTGGAAGAACTGGATTATCTTAAATGTATTATAAATCTTTAAATATATTACCATTTAGTGATGCCTTCTTTTTCAAATCAAGAGGCATTGTTTTTGAATGTCAGTTATGTCCTTTTCAGGGACATTTTGCACTCTACCAGTCTTGTTGGTGCAGCGTTAGGTTATCATCTTATTAGAAATGAAAATGGTAATTTTTCATTTAATCCATAATACTAATATATATATATATATATATATATATATATATATATATATATATATATATATATATATAAATTTAATTCACTTAAGAAATAAAATACATTAAATAATCAGTAAATATTTTAATATAATTATTTTATTTGACATATTGCAGATAGTTTATTTATATAGTGCAGTGCAGTTTGAAATTCGTGAAAACTATATAAATTAATAAATGATACATAACATTTTTACTGCATGACATTAAATTATAATAATGAAAAAGTTTACTTTCCATTTTTTAGTAAATCTAAATCCCTGTACTTTTATATTCATGGGAAAAAAAGGAGTCATTTTTTAATCTGCTTTTGCAAGTATGTACCAAAGAAAAGATCTTAATTACATTTCCTTCCCTTTTTATTAACTTTTTACAAATTAACAAAAAACAAAAAAAAAACTGTCTACCCATACACACACATAAAAGAAAAATGGCCTTTTTTATAATTATTATCAAAATATGATTTATTACTATTGTTGTTTGTTTAATGCATTTATATGCTGTGACAAATTTAAAATTAAAACCAGTCTATAAAGTATTAATTCTATTTATGTCTGAGAGCTGAAAAATAATTATTAGTACTTATAAAGTAAAATTCAGTATTAGAGGAGAATATAAAAAATAATCATGTGCTATACAATATGTCAAATAAAATAATTATATTAAAATATTTACTGATTATTTAATGTATTTTATTTCTTAAGTGAATTAAATTTATATATATTGTACTTTTATGGAATAAATGAAAACTTACCATTTTCATTTCTAATAAGGTGCTAACATAATGCTGCACCAACAACAAGACTCTGGTAGAGTATAAAATGTCCCCGAAAAGGACTTAACTGACATTCAAGAACAATGCCTCTTGATTTGAAAAAAAAGGCATCACTAAATGGTAATATATTTAAAGATTCATAATACATTTAAGATAATCCAGTTCTTCCAGTTTTTCAAATGATAATTTGTCATTTAAGAGAGATTTAATTTTTTTAATCTTATATGTGCATCCTTCCCTATTTATCAATTCTGTAAATAAATATTACATTTTAATTAAAGCAAGGACATTTTTTTTTAAATTCGTAAGTCTTTTTAAAAGGTCATACACCTAAACTAACCATTACTTAATTTTTTTTGTTATTATTTTTCATATTTGTTCATAGAATAGAATTTTTTGAGAAAATTCCAAATTATTTTGGTTTATCTCCAAAAAAATGCATAAGCACTCAAAAAGCCATTGTTTTTCTTTCATAGTCTTTTAGTTTGCACATTAACGCATAATTTAAAAAAAAGTTTGCTTGCTTAAGTATTCTGCCTCACGTGCAAAAGCATATTTGAAAAATTGGGGTTTCTTAAAAAAACAATTTAATAAGGATGCAGTTAGTGAAATTTTGGAGGGGCTTATATTTTAATATGATCATCAATTTATTTTTTTCCTGTATCTCCATTCTTTTGTGAACACTTTAGTGAAAATTTTATCATGTTATATTGAAAATCACTAAAGTTATGATTTTTTTTCTAATACAATGTGTTCAAATAAGCAATCTTAAAAATGTCAGTTACACAAACTTTCTCAATATTTCAGCAATTTTTTTCACAAAAACTACTGGATATATCAAAGTAAAATTTTATATTCTTCATAAGGAAGGTAAAAAGTGTTGTTAAAAAAATTTTCATTGAAATCTGAAACCATGGGTGACATGACCTGGATGATTTGAGATGAAATGACCCGAATACAACCTCAATAGCCGATTTCCTTTAAGGGAATACCACGCAATTCTGCACTCTATATGATGCAATCTCATTTTTAACAATTAAAACCAATTAATATTAAGGAAAACCAATTAATTTTTTAAGGTTTCTATGGGGGGGGGGTTGCAGAATAGGCAGAATACAATACAACCATTTGCTGGAGAAGTGCAATGGGGCGTAATGAGTTCACACTAGATATTTTAGGATTAATAAGCGTTATAGCCCAATGCCCTACATTAATGGACCAAACGAATTGAAAGAATTCATGTTAAATAACATAAACACAAATTTCTATAATGAACGCATTATAAATTTCACACAATTATAAATTCCATTTAGCCTGCCGAAATCACAACTCATATTAAGAAAGGAACTCGTCAACTGCCCTTTGTACGATAATGCCAGAAAAACGAACAAGCTCAGAACCAGACTGCACAGTCATGAAAAATGCAGCTCAAAATCCTATTTGATATTGTGTAAATGTTTGGTATTTGAATAAATAAAGTGAGAAAACAAATAAATAAACAAAAAAGAAGAAAAAACAAAATTTAAGATTTTAGAAAATTCAAAATATCTTCTTTGTTATATGTACGTCGGATCGAGAAAGTATAAGAACCGACCAATCTGATTCAAAATTGTTTTTAGCAGATTTCCCTTTAGGGAAATCTGCTGTTGAGGACGTACTCAAGACGCAATTTTCGAAATTCTTCTTCCATCGATTCTACCTAGTAAATGACGAAAATGTCCGTTCAAACCTGTATATATATTTGTCTAGCGGCAGCAATTTTTGTTTGACCATTAGCTCGATATTTAGTCGTTTTATGCTAAAAGAAAAATCAACTTCGTTAGTTGCTGAAATCAGAGTGGAATGGGGGGGGGTTTTAGAGGGCGAGAATTTTTAAAATTCAAAATATCTCCATTACTATAAGTCAGATCGAAAAAATGTATAGAATCAATCTTATTGCAAATTGAATGTGCTATAAATATTGTTATTTATATAACAATACTAATAATTTATAACTTAACTAATAATTTATTCTCTATCTTGAATATTGACCGAGATATTTGACTTCAGTTTTCAGCCTTCAGTAAACCCCCACTTCTAATCT
Source organism: Riptortus pedestris (assembly GCA_019009955.1). Taxonomy (NCBI): domain Eukaryota; kingdom Metazoa; phylum Arthropoda; class Insecta; order Hemiptera; family Alydidae; genus Riptortus; species Riptortus pedestris. The sequence goes on along the minus strand of CM032230.1, from coordinate 19,780,662 downwards.
TGTTACATATATAACCACATAGTAAACCACATTATTTGAAGCTAGATGTAAATATTGTTCTTCAGACCCCCCCCCCCCGTCTTAAATTTTTGAACTACTAAAATTTCATTGATTGAGATAAAAATTATTCTGATTCATTATATATATAGTACATAGTTTTGAATAAAATTAATGTTATATTCTTATATGTTTCAGTTATTATTTTTTCTTACCGGTGAGCCACTTGCATACCAGTTTGTTTACATTTGCACGCTTCCCGTCGGCAGGAGAAAAATGTTTTATTACCGTTTCTTATTCACTTAATTTTCACGGTGGTGTTGTGTTAGTAGTATGTAGGTTTATTATTAAGCTTCACGAAGGAAATCTGCTTGGTTTACGCAACCCCTGCGTGACGGACATCATATATATATATATATATATATATATATATATATATATATATATATATATATATATTCTCTATGAAGAATATTTGGACCGAACTTTTTATTATTCAATTGCTAGTGCTAAGGGAAGTTAAGAATTATCTTTTTTTCCCTTTCTTTTATTCATTTGTTACATATCATAAAACCAGTATTTACTATATCCCAACACAATACTTAATCCTTCCAGAAAAATTCGTAAATGCATTCAGGAAAGTGTAAAAAAGACCGTCACGCAAGGGCTGCGTAAACTAAGCAGATTTCCCACGTGAAGTTTTACTCTCATCCGTTATCCGCCCCGATTTCATAAAAATGCAAATATCTCGGTTAATATTCAAGATAGAGAATAACTGTATATAACAATATTTATAGTAAACTTAATTTGCAATAAGATTGATTCTATACAATTTTTCGATCCGACGTATAGTAACGGAAATATTTTGAATTTTAGAAAATTCTCCCCTCTAAACCCCCCCTCCCACTGGTCCGATTTCAGCCATTAACGAACTTGATCTTTCTTTTTACATAAAACGGCTAAATATGGAGTTTGGTAACGATCATACAAAAATTGCGACCGCTAGAGCGGTAACAGACAAATAATAAAAAATAAGTCATGTCAAAACCCACTAAAGAGACACATGTAAATAACCAATAGGTGCTGATGTTATCTTACCAACAGAAAACCAAGCACCATTATTCATTGCAGGGAAGCTAATACTACATTATTACAAAGAGATACAATCTTTACAAGGTTTACATTAAACAGAAAAAAAATTTTGAAATCACGTTCCACAAATGGAACGTTGGTCCTAAATGGGTTAAGAATACACACATACACACATATTAATATATATATATATATATATATATATATATATATATATATATATATATATATGTGTGTGTGTGTGTGTGTGTGTGTGTGTGTTGTGTGTTCATGATACTTATAATAATAGAATTAGTATTTGGCATATGAATAAAACCATAAATAAAGGCCCTACCCTTACGGTCTAAGGGGATTTCGCATCAAAAATAAGAAATTAATATAGTTGTACCAATTTTCTTAGCACAATAATAGAGTACATCATGGAACCTAAGAAACTAATATGCTGGATCCATGGTCTAAGCACAATTTGAAATATAAATGCATTTTAGATATTAAATTAAAATCGGCACTTAAGGACTTAAAGGATTGTACAAGAATATTACAATTTAAATATAACGCATCGAAATTAATTACAAGATATTAAAAACATATATTAAATGGAATTAATGATCTTTATATACATAGATTCATAATAGACCATATAATTTTTTTCAGAACTTTATCCTCTGCAAAACTTGTTCTTTGCCGTGATGACCTGAATCCTAAGTTTGCTAGTCAAAATGATCTCCTAAGTTAGGGGTTGAAAATACAGAAATTCAGGTATAAAGAAATTAAAAACAATGCAGGTGTTATTTACCAAAGGTCATTTTTATTTTGTAATAAGTTATCATCTTCTCTCATGTTTCAAATACCAGCATTGAGAATGGTTTCCTTATTTTTTATGAATTTTAAAAACTTGGATTTTTAGCAGACGACCAAAATAGCTGATCCCCTTAAGTGAAATCAGCTATTGAGGTCGTACTCAAGGCGCGATTTTCGAAAAAATGTCTTCAATTGTCCATCGATTCTAACCAGAAGATGACGAAAATAAGGACCGTTCAAAACTATATATATATATATATATATATATATATATATATATATATATTACTTGTATTTTATATTTACTGTATATACAGATACATATATTTGTGTGTTAACACTAGTTGTCGCAATTTCTGTTTAATTGTTACCAAGCTCGGTACTCAATCGTTTTATGTAAAAAGAAAGAACAAGTTCGTTAATGGCTGAAATGGGAACAGTCAGAGGAGAGTTTTACATATAAATAATGTGGTTTATTATATAACAGAGTATTGTTTAAGTAACACGAGTAGAAGTGGGACTGAAGGCTGAAAACTGAAAAGTACAAATATCTTGGTTAATATTCAAGATAGGGAATAAATGTATATAACAATATTTATAGTACATTTAATATGCAATAAGAGTCATTATAAACACGTTTTCAATCCGACGTATAGTAACGGAGATATTTTGAATCTCAAAATTCTCCCCTTCCCTCTGGTCCGATTTCAGCCGTTAACGAACATGATCTTTCTTTTTACATAAAACGACTAACTATCGAGTTTGGTAACGATCAAACAAAAATTGCGACCGCTAGAGTGGTTAACAGACAAGTATATATATATATATATATATATATATATATATATGTGTGTGTGTGTGTGTGTGTGTGTGTGTGTGTGTGTTTATCAACTATTTACTTAAATATTATACAAAAAATAAAATAGTAAAATACAATATCAAAATCAGTAAGGGGTGTAAAGTGTACTTGAAATGTATAAAGAATCAACGATGCCAGACATTGTGTGTGAAGTTGGAACAATGCAGCACAACGGACATGACTGAAATGGTTACTGTGATAAAATCTCAAGAGTACTTTGAATCTCTATTTGAAAAGTTATTAACCTGTAACTACTACCATGGGTCAAAAACGACCCGAACATAAAATCAAAATTAAGTGGTTTGTTGCTAGGCAGCGCCACCAGGTACCATGTATTCTCCCCTTAGAACAGCTGTCACAGTTAACCTGTTCGTCTTGTTTCTGTGATTACCTGCGTCTGACTAATTAACGTTTTGTGGGCATTTTTGACTCAAGGTAGTAATTACGTTATCAACTAGTTGTTTAAAGTATTTATAGAGATATGACTAATGAGGGTTTTATTGTGGATGGCAGACATTATAAGGATTAGTTGGCATATATGAACGAAGATGATGGAAATCAGATGCCTGTGCTTGATGATAATGAGGATCTAATGAGTAATTCAGTGACAATCAGTCCATTCGTTCTGATCATGATACAGACTCAGAAATAAAGCTAAATGAGGATGAATTGTGCAAAAAATCTGACCAGAAATATTCAACAATATGCTACAAATGTTATAACACAGGTTGCAAGAATCACTGTGAATCTAAATGTCTTTACCGAAATTGAGAAGATAACATTTTAATTTACTTGTTAATATATCAGAGAGCCCCTCACAGTTTCTTCATTATTTAAGATATGGAATTACTTTCTTTTAGCAGATTTCCCTTGAGGGAAATCAGCTATTGAGGTCGTACTCATGATGCGAGTTTCGAAAAATTTCTTCAAATGTCCATCGATCCTACCCAGGAGAAAATGAGGTCCGTTCAAAATTATATATATATATTTGTCTGTTAACGCTCTAGCGGTCGCAATTTTTGTTTGATCGTTACCAAACTCGGAATTTAATCGTTTTATGTAAAAAGGAAGATCAAGTTCGTTAATGGCTGAAATCGGACCAGTGGGAGGGGGGGTTTAGAGGGGGGATTTTTGAAAATTTCAAAATATCTCCGTTATTATGCGTCGGATCGAAAAATTGTATAGAATAAATCTTATTGCAAATTCAATTTACTATAAATATTGTTCTATACATTTATTCTGTATCTTGAATATTAACCGAGATATTTGCATTTGTATTCTGCGTGTGGTCGCCAGTAGGCTATGTTCGGACTTTCCGCCGAGAGCTCTGGCGGCCGTTTCCATAACTATTCGTCCCTCGTGAATAGGTTTAGAGGTTAGGTTAACTGTTTTTTGGCGCTAGAAACAACTGGGTTATTACGCCCTAAATAATGTTTTAGGTTTAGAGGTTTCTTACTTTATTATTATTATTTATTAACGTCCACTTTTTGCAACTCAGGCTAATTGGGACGGGTTATCTACAGGTTACCACCCTTTTCTAGGTTTCTTACTACTACAGTTGTTATTAGGCAGATTTCTCTATTGTAAAACTTCTCGTGGGAAATCTGCTTAGTTTACGTAGCCCCTGCTTTTGCCGTGACTTTTTCAGAATGAGCAAGAACACGCTTAAATATGGAAGATGGCAGTCTTAAAATTCAATCTTACATATTGAAGACTTGGATTTTTTTTGCACTTTTTTTCCAATTGAAATATGTTTTTCGGAAAGCGTAAAAAAAAGTTATTTTTATTGTGATTGTATTTTAAAATGTGTTACGTTTGTATTCCATCAAACAATTATATTAAAAAAATGTATTCAAACAATTATTTAAAAAAAAAAAAATTAAACTCTTTTTGTGTGGATCATAAGAGACCCATGGTAGTACTTATGTAACTTTAAAACATGGTAGTAGTTGAAGGTTAAACCTCAAAAACCATCATTATATATCAAAAAATACTAATAGGATGTTGAAGGAAATAAAAAAAAAAAAAAACTTTCTCAAACTGAGTATATTGTCTTGGCTGACTTTGCTGTAAACGTAATACATATATAGTACAAGGTGAAATACAAGGTTACCATTGGGTAAACTATCAAGTAAACAAATGCACATATATTTGTGTTGTATTTACAAAATGAGACAAAACGTCCAATTTGCATTATAGAGTGATCGCATAGAGCACAGCACATCTGTTGTCCATAGTTTTCAAAAACATGTTACGAAATTATAATAGAAACGCTGACTAACATTGATTGATAAACACACAAGGTCTTTCATAAAGAATATATGTCTTACAAAGAATTATTTTGTTCAAACTATCGATTGCTGAGCTTCGGCTCGGCTATTAGAAAAACGTACACATAGCCTATCTATATACACGTATATATATATATATATATATATATATATATATATATATATATATAACGTTTATATTATAGCCACTTTTCCTTGTTAATCGTCATATGTTTAGCGGTTACTCCGCAGCAGACATCATTTTGTATTCTCTAGTTCGCGAAATGAAATTCCTTGATTACAGTGCAAAGACGTTTCAGGTTGAGGTACCAAATTGATTCTCCGAATGTTCGCAGATGGTATCGACAGTTTGTAGATACAGAATGTGTATGTAAAGGAAAGAGTCCTGGCCGGCCTCGTGTTCCTGAAGTAAATGTTGCACGAATTCAAATCGTTTTCCAACGCAGTCCTTCAAAATCAACTCGACAGTAAACTAGATTAAGCATTCGTTTCTCCAATAGCCGAACCGAGGCGCAGCAATCGTTAGTATGGACAAAATAATACTTTGTAATACGTATATTCTTCTTGTAACACCCTGTATTTCTCAAGGCTGAAATGGGAGTCAATTTAAGAACAAAAATAATTTTGAAATATTCGGAACTACAAAATATATTTTATAGTTTAATGTAGAGTCAAACCTCTTTTTTACCCATTGTTTCGGTAAACATTCTGTGATGCAGTTAGAGGCACAAGAAAGCGGGAAGTAAATAAAGCTGGCCTTGCAAATAACCGTTTCGAATCAAATACTCATATTAGAAGTCACACATGTATAACTTTTGCAAAGGCAATATTACTTATCAAGAAAGAAGAACCAGCAAATCACATTTAAAACTTCAAACCAGGTGGAAAAAACTGTACCAATAAAAGATAATGCGATTTCATAGATTTGTAAGTGCCTTCGAGAAACGTAGTCAGGTGCTATGTTACGCATGAAACCAAGATTTGTGAAGATCATTGTGCTAGTAAAATTTCAACATTATGATTATTATTTAGGGGAAATAAGCGCGATGCTTAACAACCACTTTGGGTTAGGCAATAAATAAAAGATAAGTAACGCGGTAATTGTTATGACTGTTAATGTAATAGGCTTATCGAAATAGCTGATTTGAACCGTATGAAGCAATACCCAACAATACAAAATTTAAAGTCATAGTAAAACATAGAAAGTATTGAAAATTATAATAAACCAAATCTAAAAAGGTTAGTTACACAAAAGGAAAAAGTCCGTCACGCAGGGGCTGCGTAAACTAAGACGATTTCCAACGTAAAGTTATACAATAGAGAAATTTCACGAGAGTCGAGCAGTTAAGGAAACGGCCGAACTAGCTTTTGGCGGGAAAGTCACCCGTTCGTTAGCCGCTCAGATTTAATAAAAATGCAAATATCTCGGTTAATATTCAAGATGGAGAATAAATGTATAGTAAATTTAATTTGCAATAAGATTGATTCTGTACAATTTTTCGATCCGACGTATAGTAACGGAGATATTTCGAATTTTCGAAAATCCTCCCCTCTAAACCCACCCCCCTCCCACTGGTCCGATTTCAGCCGTTAACGAACTTGATCTTTCTTTTTACATAAAACGACTAAATATCGAGTTTGGTACCGATCAAACAAAAATTGCGACCGCTAGAGCGGTAACAGACAAATATATATATATATATATATATATATATATATATACATACATATATATATAAAATTGTAACCTCTGTCTGCACATGAATCTTTTCTCAAAATTTCACGTTACTTTTTCGTTACACATGTCATAGACACCATAACTGCATTTTGTTTCTTTCGTGTATGTTTGTTTGTTTGTTACCTTTTCTCACATAAAGGGCTGTACCGAATTTTATGATACTTGGTATGTATATTACTACTAACCCAACTTAGACTTTAGGCTATATTAATTTTCTCTGAGATGAACAGGAGAGGACAGAAATGAATTCTCCTCAACTCACTGTTGCCAACAAACATTCCACTTTTAGCAGATGGACAGAAGTTCGTTAATGGCTGAAATTGGACCAGTGGGGGGAGGGGGTTTAGAGTAGAGAATTTTCGAAAATTTGAAATATCTCCGTCGGATCGAAAAATTGTATTACATCAATCTTATTGCGAATTAAATTTACTATAAATTTTGTTATATACATTTATTCTCTATCTTGAATATTTATCGAGATATTTGCATTTGTGTTAAATGTGGGCGGGTAACGGGCGAAAGTGAGTTTCCCGCCAAAAGCTAGTTCGGCCGTTTTCATAACTGTTTGGCTCTCGTGAAATTTCTCTATTGTAATACTTCACGTGGGAAATCTGCATAGTTTACGCGTCCCTGCGTGACGGATTTTTTTTAAGATATCAGTGTTTACATTAAATTATGTTAAAAATTCGTATTACATTTTCTTCACATTTATACTACAAATTATATATATATATATATATATATATATATATATATATATATATATATATATATATATATACAGTTTTGAACGGACTTCATTTTCGTCATCTACTAGGTAGGACATTTGAAGAAAAATTTCGAAAATTCCGTCATGAGTACAACCTCAATAGCTGATTTCCCTTAAGGGAAATCTGCTAAAAACGTACTCCATCCCGAAAAAAAATTCAGGGGTCATCGAAAACTTAAAATCCAAAGCTTCACATAAAAGAGAAGCAAGAAAAATAACAAATTACTTTTATCGCTATTTGAATCAACCTAAATCTCCAGATTATCTCAATTGTTGAAATTAACCAAAGGCGAAATATATAAGTCTACAAAATTATAAATCGAAACTTAATATCATGATAAAAATCAAAATAAAACAAAAAATGCTAAATATTGTAATAATGTAAAATCGGAGATGTTCCTTATACAAAAGGACAAACGTACAACTTCTCGAAAACCGTTAAATGCCTAACTATTCATTGGCAAATCCCTACTAAATTTTAAATTATTAGGGCATCTTTCTGGAAAATATGTATACCAAAAAGAGAGTGTTATTTGTAAAGCCCAGGATCAATTTAAAGTAAGGGGGCATGCACTTGCAATAAATGAAAAGCACATATTTTCAAATATAAAACAGTCGGTGTTGCAGGAAAGATGGGGATACTTTCATGAAGATCCTGGATCCAATCTGAGATGAATTTTACAAATAGATAATAAATTCTTGACCATCGCACGTGCTTATAACCACGTGCATTATCAGTAATCGGGGAGTTCACGAGTTTCATGATCCTCTTAATAAATAGGAAATCGGTAAAAATCCAGTATCGAATGAAACACATTGAATTTATCGAGAACTGTACAGTGAAGGAAATGTAACATCACTGGTGTTTGAACAAATATCTAGAAAGACCCGCGGCCCTGTCAATACTCATACAGTGTTTATTTTCTGTAATACTTTTTACCGGCAAAACACTATCTAAGTAAAGTATCTAGACCATGACGTTATCAATTAAGATTTTCCGTTCTCAGCATGAAAATATTTATTTGATATATCTCGGGATAAATGGACATTAGAAGATATTTTACGTAACAATCGTCCCCCCCCCACCCGGGAAAATATTCTAGAACGAACAAATTAAATGTACTAGATATAGATATGGATCGTGCATTGCCAGCTGAATTCTAAAATTCACGTTAATATCTAGCAAACCTGGTATCATAAATTTTATTTTATAGGACATTTTCCACTTATTATGTTTCCAAAATACGGTCATTTTGTATTACGTCAAATGTAAATAATACTGAACTATCTATTAAACTTATCTCCCTTGAATGCAATATTTACAAAGAATATTGTGGAACAGCTTCACTTTCCTCCACAGGGATTGGTTCTCTAGCTATTGGGGAAAATGTATACCAAGGAATCAGCGAAGTGACAATTTTGTAAATAAAATTATTAATTTAGAAATATGAGGCACATATTTATTAAATCTTAATTATTATTAACGTCCACTTTGTAATACTTAAAGTTAATTTGGACTGGTTATCTACCGGTTAACACCCTTTTCTAGCCAGGATGGGACTAAGGATTGTAGTTAATGAGTTCGTCACTAAAATTTAATTAAAAAAAAGCTATATAAATTTTCTTAGAGCAGTACGTGTAGAAATAAATCATGCAACATAGCAAATAAATGTGCACCATCCAATGGTCTATTAACAAATTGAATCATAAAGGCTTCTAAATTATTTAAAAATCGTCTCTTAAAAATATAAATTAAAGGATTGCACATGAGTAATACCATTCAAATATAACACGATATCACCACACTGAAATTAAATCCAAGATATTACAACACATGTCTTTTAGTAATTGGTATTAAAGACCTTATATCAAAAGAATCTTATCCACTATCTAAGCCAGTAACACTTTATCACTCACTACACTGAAATTAAATACAAAATACTAAAAACGTTATATTAATTGGAGTTAAAGACATATATATCAAAATAATCTTAATAGGTCCTATTCATGATCTAAACTCCATAACACTTAATGACTACACTGAAATTAATTATTTCATAAACTATTAAGGAATTTAATAATAATTGGAATTATAGACTTACTAGTCCACTAAATAGGACTTAGTTCTTAGCCATGATGCCACGATGTGCATACACATAAAATTATCAAGTGTCTAAGCAGGTAAATAAATATATATCATGAACACATTGCAGTTAAATAAAATGTATTAGAAAAGTTCACTTATAGGAATAGACTTTAAACGATTACAAGTCAAAAATATCAAAAAATCCAAAATGCAGATAACACATTATCTCTGCATTGAAATTAAAAGGAAGTTTTTTTAAAAAAAAAAATACTTTTTTTTATAACAAAAAGGAATTATACGAACTACACGTGAATTTAATCCTATAAATATTTCACGGCATTGAAAGATAATAGAACATAAACATCTTTAAAAATCAACGACCATTGTTATAAGGAATTCATTACTAGTTAGTCACAAACAATCTTGAATCGTAGGTTTGGTTCCAGCCTGGGCAATAGGGATTTATTTAGTGACGAACTCATTAAATAAAACCCTGTCCCACCCTTGCTAGAACAGGTTGGTAACCTGTAAATCACCCGTCCCGTTCAGCCGCAAAAAGTGAGCACAACAAAAGCTTTAATTGCCCATTGCTTTAATTCATCGTTGTCATGCACTGTTGCTAAACTTGTGGAAACATTTTCAAAAACCAACACTACCTACTCAAATAGGAAAACCATGTAATTTCAAATTTGGCTTTACGGATATCTTTTAACGAAACCAAACTTGATATTAAACTGTTTCATGTAAATCAAAATTGCTCAAGTGGTGTAAAGACCCAGGAATCTTCATCTTACGGCTGAAAAAAACAAACATTTAGAATAATAAATGTCATTAGTGACATATGATCACTAGGGCTAGGATTCCTATGTAAATACATATTTGCTACTGACTTCGATATCACCTTATATCAACTCATAGTATATGTTTTAACGCAATTGGGATCAAATTAAGCCAATTTAATTTTACATATTATTACATATTTGACTAAATTTACACATTTCTTACATACTTTGGGAATTTATACATATTTTACTCCATATTTGTTAATTTCTAAACTTTTCTATTTCTTTACAACAAAACTGAATAACTAGTGCATGAAGAAAGTTTTTTTACAAGAATTGGCCCTTCTATTGCCACTGTTTATTGCTTCTTAGAACCAAACCCTACAAAACAATTCTGAGATTCCATCTCCCTTGGTTTTGGCTCTGAATAAACAAAACCAAACCTATTTCATAATTAGTGTTTATTTGTGAGTGGTAAAGTGCCACTCTTGTCAAACACGATTTGAAAATTATATTTTGTGATTAATTCAATTTTCATTTTTGTCGAAATGGGGAAAGTCGCAAGGAAAAGCAAAGAACGAGTTTTAAAATATCTTCGTGAGTTTCCAAACGAAACATTCAGGGGTGATGGAGAAATGTTATATTGTTCTTGCTGTGACAAGGCTGTATCCACTATGCAACGATTCCAAGTAACCCAACACATTGGCACAGGATCTCACAAATCGAACAAAGAGAAAAAGTCAAACCTGAAGCAAAGTTTCATCACACCATCTATCTCATGCGGAGACAGTAAGTCCACCTTTTATACAGATTTATGTCGAGCGTTTGTGCAGGCTGACATTCCGTTAAGCAAAATTAATAATCCGTCTCTTAAATTTTTTTTGGAAAAGTACATTGAAAAGTAAATGCCTGATGAATTCACCTTGAGAAAAACTATCTACAAGATATATATCAAGAAACTTTTGCCAAAATACGGGAAAATATCAAGGAGGGGCCAATTTGGGTCTCAGTTGACGAGACAACCGATGTTGAAGACCGGTACATTGCGAATATTATTGTTGGAAGTCTCTGCCCAGATTCTCTTTCAAAACCATTTCTTTTAAATTGCCAGGAGTAAGAAAAATGCAATCATGCAACAATCGCACGGTTTTTCAACGACTCTATGAGTCTTCTTTGGCCAAACGGTGTACTACACGAAAAAGTCTTCTTGATTTTATAAGATGGAGCTCCGTACATGGTCAAAGCAGGAAAGCATCTTAAGTATTTTTCCCGAAAATGCTTCATGTCACATGCCTCGCTCACGAATTTCATCGTGTAGCTGAATCAATTCGGTCTGCTTTTCCTGAGGTAGACTCATTGGTCTCATCAATAAAAAAGATTTTTTTAAAAGCTCCAAGCCGAGTTGAAATTTTCAAAGAAAGTTATCCTGAGCTGTCTTTACCTCCGCGACCTGTAGTTACCAGATGGGGAACTTGGCTAGAGGCTGCTCTGTACTACTGCACCTATTTCGACAAAATAAAGAACGTCGTATCAAAATTGGATGGCGAATTAGCCTCAGCCATTTCGCAAGCTCAGAATTTGTTGATAAACCCGAATTTAAAAAATAATTTGGCATTTATTTCCTGCAATTGTGCTCACATCCCTTCCACTATAACGCAGCTTGAAACCCAGAATGTGCCTCTATTGAAAAATATAGAAATTGTCAATGAAGCGATTCGCAAAATGGAAGACGTCTCAGGAGAAATAGGATCCACGCGAAACTACAAGATGTCTTAAAAAAAAATCCTGGCTGGAAAGATATGCTGCTGATTGCAGACATCATAAGTGGAAAGGAGGTGACAGCAAAGCTTTCAGTTGAATGGAACCCTTCTGAAATAGCCGCTTTCCGAAACGCTCCAGTTACATCAGTTGACATCGAACGCTCATTCAGCAGATTCAAGTCGATACTAAGGCCCAATCAACGTAGTTTTACGTTTGAAAATGCATTTAGTCTCAAACTGTTTTCCTTACAGTGATTAAAATGTTTTTGTTTTTGTATTTTTATGTTTAAAGTAAAACCGTTTTTGTATTGTAATAAAAAAATGAGAGTACAAACTGTTTTAGAAGGTTATTCACTGTTTACATATTTCACTAATTTTACATAATTATTTACATATTTGTATCAAAATCAATACATATATATTCACATATTTGGCATTTTTAATTACATGAAAATCCTAGCCCTAGTGATCACTATGATTATTGATACAAGTAACAAAGAATCTCATTCCATGAATATCTTCTGTAACAAATCTAATGATTTGGAGTCGTTCCTCATTGTATTACCTATAAGGAGAGGATATGAAGGTCAGGATAATGAGACTCTATTGCTAACCTGTCCCAGTAAAGAAATATCTGACGACTAATTGGTACAAAGACTATTTAACGAGCTTAAAAACGTTCATTCACGGGGGGGGGGGTTCATTAAAAGGGTTTTTTTGTATGTTCCAAGAAGACAATGTATTATCGAAATCTAACATTGAACTTAATCAAATAAATATATCACGCCATTGGAGGCGCGTACATATTGGGAGGTCCAGAAATGCAGGATTCTTAGGTTTTCATTAAAATACCCATCTATATAAATAATAAACGTTTGCCGGAGTATTCATTTGTACAAATGTCAACACAGATTAAACATATTCCAAAGTAGGGAAATAATTCAGTCGTTATTAAGATGTCAAAGGGAGATTCCCTTATAATTTTTTTTTACGAGTTAAAACACGGCATGGAAGACAAAGATCGTGGATTGACTTCTCCCCTTAATAACCACGTTCTGTGAGCTTCGGAAGAAGAAAATCCCAGAGCAACTGTTGGAGAACTTGCAGGGGAATATCTGAAGGCGATTGGAAATGAGAAAAAACTCGAAAAGTTGGAGTATGGTGTGGTTATGAGACTGCTTCGCCCGCCTAACTCTTGACTTCTCAGAGAAATTATTTTTTTTTAGACACCTAGACCACTGTCTACAAAATGAAAAACGCGAACATGAGACACCCTATATATATATATATATATATATATATATATATATATATATTAGTATATATATATATATATATATATATATAGATATATATTAGTATATATATATATATATATATATACTAGCTAAGCTTCACTCGAGAAATCATTAGAGGGTATTTTTATAGCCAACCTTCAATGTGTACAATTATACTTCCTGTCTGGGCGTATTATTTTTCATAAGGATAACTGTGGGGAATATAATAGAAAATTTAATTAAAAAACGTAAATGAAAATGAGATCCCAATCAATCCCTCTCTACTGTTTGACACACCGTGAATAATTCAAATCATGATCATGGATAGCATTTATTATAATGAAATAGTATCTATAATGCACATATTTTCTGTCAAACCCACTCCGAGCACACATAGTTTAGAAATACTCGGTTATAAGTAGAAATAACTCCAATAGTGCCAGCATTTAACAGGAAATAAGTTAACACTATTAACTGTGTGGACCTCCGTGCGACTTTCCTTCCGCTTGAGATTTGTAACCTCACTAATCCGAATTATAAATAGAACTACTATATAAGTCGAAAAACAACATTATTACGCCTATATGAAATAAAAATTAACTAGTACTAATGCAATTGGTTACCCCCGCTAGAGTTTTAGCGTATACTTTGTTAAACCACAAAAGTGGATGCATCAAAAGTTAACTCTAAATAAGAAAATAAAAACCTGTAAAGTGCATGAGATAATAGGCTTTAGGAAACAAATTGGAGATTTCGTGTCTTTGAAACGAAAAAGTATCGTGAAATTTCGAGAAAAAAAACAATGTAATGCCAGAGGTTACAATTATATATATATACATATAAATATATATATATATATATATATATATATATATATATAGATAGATAGATAGATAACATTTTCAACGGATGTCATTTCCGTCATCGGCTAGGTAGAATTGCCATCAATCAAATTAATTCAGATGTTCCGATTAAAAATCAACAAACATGTACTTATAAATAGACACTGTGAAATATCTGAATATTTGTCAACGTTTACATGATATATGTAGTAGTTTTGAAAATCATTCCTAAAGCAAAGTCCAGATTTTATATAATCATTATTCGATTGTCCCAACTAAGGTATATGCTAAAGATGAGTGCATTAAGGGTGAAATTTTCAAAAAACCTATCATATCTAGTAATAGCAGAAAATAATGTAGATTAAAAGATTTCTCAAGTGCTGTGACCCCAGTTAACGTCATCGAAGTCTAATACAAACAAAAATCAAAAGAATCAATAAATCGGCGATATGCCGCTTTTAATTTGATATTAAGTTGAATTGATTGCAAAATTATCATATATAACAGAGCTAATAATTTATAACATGATATAATATGAACTTATTCAGGAGAGCTAATACTGTATCGCTTATTTAGCTATCCTACCATTATTTCTATAATTAAAACATTTTAAATATGACAAAACTATAACTAATTTTACAAGAAATAAATTTTAATGTCGAATTTATTCCTGTAATAGTTTTTAAGGACCCATAATATTCACAATGTGACTGCATGCAACCCAGGATGGGACTTGATTTCCGTCACTAAATAATTTCCTTTTACCCAGGCGAGAATCGAACTCCACTCTAGGTTTACCATGTGAGGTTAAGGTCAATGTTTTAACTCACATGCTTCTTATATTCTTAAACGGCTACAACATTTCACCAAATTAAGAAAGTCAGTAGAATAACAAATTAAAAACTATTTGCTATTTTTAGATTATAATAACATTATTTTTCACTTTCTGTTTGTGGATCCTCACAATATATTTTTAAAAACGCCTAGCGCTTTCGAGAATTTACATTCGCATCCTCAAAGTGTAGGACTCACAAGTGATGAGTGCATCGAGCAGCCAAGTAGCATCTCTAGTGGCACGATGTCCTGTGACGCTCTGAGAATGGGAATGTAAATTCCCGAAACCGCTAAGCGTTTTTAAAAATAAATTATGAGCAGCCAGAAAACAGTTTTTCTGAATAACCTGATTCATCACCCTCACCACCAGCAGATAATAAAAATGAACATTATTTTTGTTTTACTTATAAATTCTAATTTTTTTATTGTAGTTACAATTAAAAAATAAAATGGTAATGGAGAGCCGTTTTAAAATAAAAAAAAATAATAATTTCAATATATATAGTTGATAGCAAAAGATATACTATGGGAAATTGTTTTTCTTTCCTGTGAGAAGTTGGCACACCTGTTTGTTTACGTTTCAGGTACTTCCCGTCTGGAGGTTTCCTATTATCGTTTGTATTTATTCACTTGATATTGACGGTGCTATTGTGTTACCAGTATGTAGATTTATCTATTGTTAAACATCACGAGGGAAATCTGCTTAGTTTATGCAGCCCCTGCGCGACGGACTTTTTATTTCGATGGTGGGACGAGGGAAGTAGTTTGTGAAGCGAGTAAGTGGGAAATCTGCTTATTTTACACAGCCCCTGCCCGAAGGAAGTATAAAATGAGAATAGGTTCTATGATTAAGTGAGGAGGAGGGTTTACCGGAGTGCATATGAGTCGATACTCCTAAATCAGGC
Organism: Riptortus pedestris; assembly: GCA_019009955.1. Classification (NCBI taxonomy): domain Eukaryota; kingdom Metazoa; phylum Arthropoda; class Insecta; order Hemiptera; family Alydidae; genus Riptortus; species Riptortus pedestris. The sequence goes on along the minus strand of CM032230.1, from coordinate 19,764,629 downwards.
TTTGGAATGGCTTAAGGTCGTAAACCATAATAGAGAATCTGAGGAGACACTCAGAGCGGGCTAAGAGCATTAGCTGAGTGTTTGTGCTTCCCTATTTATGGATTTACCCAGTTCTACCCAATTCTATTTGAGCAGTCATATTTATGGAGGCTCTTTCAAGTTTTATCCTCGTGCGAGGGCCTAACTCACCCTTCCCGATCCTGTTTACATTTTAATATCCGTAGTAGTGGGGAGGGGGACGGAAAAAAAGACAACAAACATTTCCACTTGCAGTTATATCATCTCTGCCGAGTTTTTGTATACCCAGCCCGCTCTCCCCAAATCTCTTTCCCTTTCATTGGTCTCATATCCTTTTTTACATTTTTAAACCAGTGCTTTTTTTAGTTATACATTTGGCTGTTTCAGCCAGCGGTTCAATAAGCCTCATTCGAGCGAAGCAAAGGCTAAAAAAAAGATAAAAGAGATTCGTTATTAGACAAGGAAATTACTAACTCGTTAACACCCTTTTCCTAGCTCAATTTAAAACCAAAATAGATTAATAGATACTAATACTACAGTATGTCACAATAGCCAACAAGATATAAAAAATAAATAGAAGTCCATCAGGAAGATGCTCCGGAAACTACATAGATTACATATGCGAGATACATCAAACATGCCGCAATGACACTGCTGGACTAACTTCACTCACCATCCGTCCGCTATTCCTCCAGTAGTTAGAAGCCCAAGTAAAAAGGATTTAAACTGTAAGCTGTCAGGTAAGTGGCTCAGTCGCTCAGAGTAAAAATCTCCGTCACGCAGAAACTGCGCAAGCTAAGACGATTTCACATGAGCGGAATGGAGGAGGTGGGGTTTACGGCAGAAAACCTGAATTGAATATGAAAGTACGAATATCTCGGTTAATTGAAGCATCAATAGTTTAACAAGATTAGCTCTATAACATTTTACGATCCGACAAATTATCGGAAATATTTTGATACCCCCCCCCCCCCACTATTCGAAGCCTGATTTCAGCCAATAACAAAACTATCCTTAGAGTTGACAGAAACTGGTAAATATCCAGTATATTGTGCATAAAATAAATGTTATAGAGGAAAGAACGAAACATATTAATTGATAACGTCTCACAACATATTTGTATATATTTCACGAAATAAAAGTTCAATGAAAACCATATTTGGCATTTAACGTTGTAATGAAGTCCTCATGAGCTAATGGTTAATATGATATGAGTAGGAGTGAACCTTATTATGGGTATGATTGGTGGACATTTGAAGAAATGGTATAAAAATGTCGTCATATGTACAACTTCAGTAGCTATTTCTCTTAAGGGAAATTTTCTAAAAATGTATAGAAATCCACTTATAGGTAATTAAATTTTCAAAATGATAGGTTCGATCAAATTTTAATTATAAAGAATCAATAAATCGATTCCCACGACATCTAGCGGTAATCCGAGGCAGGTGAAGGTCGAAATCGAAGGAAGTACAGAGCCCAACTCGAAAAGCAAGATTCAGACAGATTCCAAGTCGAGACGCTCAACAGTACAGTCAACATTTCATAGTCTGAGAAACTTTAAAAATGACTGGCTAAATAGCTTTAAGTGGGCCTTCGGACAAACAGTGGAGTGTCACTATGATAACCGACCAATTCAAGTTAAATGAAGCAGAATTGAAAACCTCACAGCACTGACAACTCATCAATATGCCGGCTGCTCTAGCACATGGGGGCTTCAAGTTAGAATGATCCATTTTCATCTGTTACCATCTCAAATATGAATCACAAATTTACAGTCCAAATCCCCTTAATCAAAATTCATTAAAACACAACACTTCTGTAAAACATTTCGGCTATCTCCCAGTTATTCCTGATGACGTCAATTTTGCAGTATACTTTAAGAAATGTATCTTACGTGTCATATGTTATATCTTCCTATGTATACAAATAACTCGTAATTTTTATATGGAGTCGATTTACTAACACAAGTCAGTTGTGTAGGAAGTTTCCTGCCTAATTGCAGACAGGTCTCAGGCACACCATACAGAAATGATGAAATACACACCATTCAGAAATACAGTGAAATATACATAACATTATTAAAGTCTATAGGGAATGTTTAAACTATGCGATTTCTCTTAGTTGCTGGATGATATCATCATCATCATATAATACTTATTATAGTATACTTATAATACCAGTATAATACTATACTTACATTGTCTACTTCTAAATAAAAATCGGTTGAGTAGAACTTGGGTTCATTCAAGAATAACCAGCTTAATGTTTGGGCTACGAAAAAAAAATATAGTTTACAAAAACATAGGCTGTGTTAACTAAGCAGATTTCCCAAGTGCAGTTGTAATACATTTTTTATCTCATCCCACCATATATTTTATATTCCCGAGTAAAATCCAGAAGAGTAATAAAAGTGGGGGTTTCTGAAGGTTTATGAACTTTTTTGTTGGAAATTGTGTCTAGAAACACCTCTCAAAGTTTGCGGACTAAAATCCTTTTTTACCTTATTTTTTTAAGAAAATATACATAAAATTATTACATACATACACATACGCGCGAGCGCACGCACACACACTAGCAAATCATAATAAAAAGTCCGTAACGCAGGGGCTACGTAAACTAAGCAGATTTCCCTCGTGAGGTTTAGTAATAGATAAATATACATACTGCTAACACAACAATACCGTGAATAAATACAAACGGAAATAAGAAATGTTTCATCCAATTTCAATAGCCTGCCGACAGGAAGCGTTGGGTTAGAAAAGTGAACAAACGGGTCTGCCCACCTCACACCGGAAAGAAAAACAATTACTGAAATATATCAGAATATAACATATTAATTTTATTGAGAACTATTTACTATATCTAGTACTGTAATTAATAATGAGTCAGAATAATTGTTATCTCAATCAATCAAATTTTAGTAGTCCAAAACCTTAAGACGGGGGGGGGAGTCACCAGAATATATTTACATGAATCTCGTATAAAAAGGTCTCTTGTATACAATATTTGGTATATAAGATTAAAATAATGTGATTTATTTTGTAGCATAGTATTGTTTATGTAACATTAGTAGAAGTGGCGGTTTGCTGTTGGCTGAAAACTGAAAAATGTAAATATCTCGGTTAATATTCAAGATAATGAATAAATGTATATAACAATATTTATAGTGCATTTAATCTGCAATAAGATTGGTTCTATACAATTTTCCGATCCGACCTATGGTAACGGAAATATTTCGACATTTCAAAAATCCTCCCCTCTAAACCCCCCCCTCACCCTGGCCGATTTCAGCCGTTAACGAACTTGATCTTTCTTTTTACATAAAACATCAGAAATCGAGTTTGGTAACGATTAAACAAAAATTGCCACCGCTAGAGCGGTAATGGGCAAATATATATATATATATATATATATATATATATATATATATATATATATATATATATATATATATACAGTTTTGAACGGACCTCATTTTCGTCATCTCCTGGGTAGGATCGATGGACATTTGAAAAATGTATTCGAAAATCGCGTCATCAATACAACCTCAATAGCTGATTTCCCTGAAGGGAAACCTGTTAATAAAAGCATGCTATGTAATTTTATATAATGCTATTTTAGCATATATAGAATATATATATATTTTAGAATATATTCCGTCTTAAGCGGACGCGACAGACGTATATCTATATATATATATATATATATATATATATATATATATATATATATATACACACACCTCAGTTGATAGTGTTAGTTGCCTGCAACGCAATTTTTGTTTCATCCTTCATTTAACCCGCATTCCTACACATGAGATTTTCACTAATATTTCATTCATATTCAACTGCAGTTACTTAGGTTTCTTATTGGTCAAGACATAGATAATCCAATGTTCAACGATAAGATCTGGCGTAGCAGTCCAGCAAGTAAATAAAAAAATCTGCTCAGTTTAAGCAACGGACTTTAGTTACTTAAAATGATACTTAAAAGTCTACTTCAATGAAATAAAAATGAAATTATCGTTAAACGTATTTAATAAATATTTGGCGTTAATAAAATAATAACTTAATAAATAAGATCAGTCATTAATAATAAATATGATTTTCTTTAGCGCCAGATTACCACAACTAAAATATTGATCTCAGAAAAAATGAAAAAAGAGGATTAGTTATCTTTTTATTTTATTTTTTTTTTTTAATCGCAAAATTAAATTATTTCCACAATCTTTATCACATCACAATTTATTTGACGACACGAAATACACTTTTATTTGCTAATCTGTTTCTCAACTTACCACAATATTCATGAAGATATTAACACAGCACAATAACTCACGAGTCAATCACTCGAATCGCAGGTCAAATTGGTGATTCTAAACTAAAACTACCAGTTTAGAGTTTATGTATATCACCGCTGTCCACTCTTGTAGGTCCAAGGCCCCAACTCGTCCACTGATTGGTCGGAAATTGAAATTTCTAGATCTACGCAATCTTTGCAGGGATTTCCCCCATTTAGTCTGTACTTTGTAAATACGTATTTAAAAAGGAGTGTGTTTGTGTTTGAAGTAGCAACAAAACTCCTCAAGTAGACTAAAGGCTGCATGCATATTTCACAACAATATTTAAAGCACCATCCTATAGAAATTCCTAGGATATCATTAATTTTAAACTTTTATATTTACGAAGTATACAACTGTAATGAATTTTTAGTCGAAACCTCTAGCGGGCAATGGAAACCTGAAACAAGAGAGCAGCCCAGAACTAACCTCGTTAAACCAACCAAGATAAAGATTTATTATAGGACGAACCGCCTCTCATGACAGCTGGCTGGTTTATCGCCGCTTTCTTTCTTATTTCAAATTAGTTATTATCATGAGGATAGGAATATCACATACTTTTGGTTTTAGGAGAAAGGTTGCCTCCAAACTTTCTCAATTTGCCACACCTTGTTTTGCCTGGCTTGTACAGAGGAATCATCTGTTCTAATTCAAATTTTATATAGACAGTCAGTTTTTATAATTATAGACGTCTAAAATCATTGAAATTTGTATGGTGTTAAATGGCTATAGTCGATAATGAGAAAAAATATATTCCCAAACATTACTTGGTCAGCCGATTACCACTGTCAACAAATACTTATAACTGTTCTCTTTCTGCTACGACGACGGGTTATCTACAGATTACCACGCTTTTCTAGCCAGGGTGGGACTAAGGACTTTATTTAAACAGTTCGTAACTAAGTAAATGTCTATTGCCCAGACGGACATCGAGCTCGCTTGGCCAACCTGAGCCCCGGAATCACATACAGCCCAGGAACTGTGGTGATGTTATATTGTATTACTATGATTGTAGAGTCAGTTAATAAAGGTCACTTGATAAGGTAGAGTGCAGATTTTTTTTTACACGGGGTATCAGGGTTTTTTTTTTAGTTTTATTTTACCCATCGGGGTAAAAATAGTCACACTTGTTTAGGACTTTTCTCTCACACAGTCACTCCATTGAAATGTTGGAATTCACCGATTTGTTTAAGACTTTAGGCTCACCGAGTCACTCCATTGAAATGTTGGAATTCACCGGCCGAACTCTTCGGAAGAAAAATTCGAACAACTTTACCTGTCTTACCAGAAAAAATCCAGATTGGCCTGATCCTAGAAAGTTAAAAATAGCAGTATAACAGAGGAAAAGAAAAAGCAAAACTTTATTTTGACAGGCGTTGCAGAAAGGGAGAACTTTCAATCCTTGAACCCGGGCAATTTCTGAATAAATGATCTGAAGCGTTATGGGAAAAGAGTATTACCGACAGAGACTATTTAATTAAATTAGGGAGTCGGGCGTACCAAAGAAATAGATTTTTATTGACATCTGACCAAGAGGATTTGGAAACAGATTGAGTCCCTATCAGTAATACCAATGTATTCTGGATAAAAATGGAAGTGGAGTCGCAACCTGGGGAGTTGGGGTCTCAGCGAAAAATCTGAGAAAACTGATAATAGCGAAGATAGTTTTGAACACCCCCCCCCCTCCTTTAAACCTGCATAAAAATGTTTAAATATCGAATTTCATTACGTACAAACGCTAGTGTAATGAAAAACAATCTTGTCTGTTTCATTATATATATATATATATATATATATATATATATATATATATATATATATATATATAAACTACAACATTATTCATTAAATAAAATTACATTCAATTAAAGAAAAATGAAAAGGAAAAAGTCCGTCACGCAGGCGCAGGGTAAACTAAGCAGATTTCCCACCTGAAGTTATACAATAGAGAAATCTACATACGAGAGCCGAACAGTTAAGGCAGAACTAGCTTTTGCCGGGAAACTCAATTGTCCGATGTCCGATTTAAGAAACATGCAAATATCTCGGTTAATATTCAAGATAGAGAATAAATGTATACAACAATATTTATAGTAAATTTAATTTGCAAAGTAAGATTGGTTCTATACAATGCTTTGATCCGACGTATGGTAACGGAGATATTTCAAATTTTCGAAAATCTCCCCACTGTTCCGATTTCAGTCATTAACGAACTTGATCTGTCTTTTTGCATAAAACGTTTAAATATCGAGTTTGGTAACGATCAACCAAAAATTGCGACCACTAGAGATTTCTTGTGAAGAAATTTTTCGAAAATCGCGTCATGAGTACGACCTCAATAGCTGATTTCCCTTAAAGTAAATCTGCTACAAAAAATAGGTTACAACGATGAATGACATGAAATTATATGATTATATTAACAATAGTGGTGTTTCAAATTTTCCATGAACACAACAACAACAATTTGCAATTTACAATTAACAATTGTTCACCATACTTTCTTATTGTTGATTATATTTATTAAAAAAAATAGTATTTCCTCAACAGGGCAAATAGTAGCAATAATGGGTAATCAATAAATGAAAGGCTGGTGAAATGAGTCTACAGTGGCAGAACAAGTGTCTGTAAGTATGTTTCGAATTAAAGTTGTGGAAACAATTAGGCTTATCTGCTATGAAAAAACGATTAAAGTAAGAATTTATTGTTCCATGTCCTGTGACAAGTAATAGTCGGTTAGTAATAATTTTGTTCTAAATACTCTTAACTTCTGGTGTGAATAATTTTAAGTGTTGTCCTTTCAAAGATATATACCATTTCTGTTGATATTTATTAATTGTGTATTTATATGTGATGATGTCTTAGCATTCTAAAAAGTCGCTTTAGAGGTTCTTTAGAGGCTGATTTCGGATGTTGAAATCAGCGAGATCGTTTCCCAAAATACCAGAATGCTCTTTGCGGCACCAAAAGTATATGTGTATATTGTTTATTTTGTCTTGTAAGTACGTGTCTGATGCGTTTAAGCAGATTTCCCTTCAGTTAAATTCAGGCCTATTCAGGCCGTGCTTATGAAAAATTTCTTCAAATGACCATCGATCCTACCCAGGAGATGACGAAAATAAGAGGGGGGATTTTTGAAAATTCAAAATACTATATTGCGTCGGATCGAAAAATTATATTGAATCAGTCTTATTGCAAATTAAATTTACTATAAATAATGTTTTATACTTCATTCAGTATCTTGAATATTAACAATTATATTATATTAATATTTGCATTTGTATTGTGTGTCTCTTAAAGGTCCATGAAGTGTATATTTTTGAAAATATTGTAAAGAGAGAAGAATTTTTTTTCTGCCTGATTGTTCGTATATACACATGCATATAAATGTGCGTGTGCGTGATCACACCCACAAGCACATTTATAGTTTTAACGGATTTCATTTTCGAGATCTTCTAGGAAGGAGGAGAGACAAATGCGAAATCTGAAGACGTTTTTCGCCATGAGAACAACCCCAGTAGCAGATGAATGGAATATTGCTAGAAGTGTATATCCAGTAGCGGCTTGCCTCTGCTGAAGAGAGCATTTAGAGGATGTGCAGCTATTTCCTAGAGCTGAAATCTGGAGAGGAGTAAGTAACTGCTAACTACCACTTGGAGCGCTGCCAGTCCTTGTAGCTCTATTTACAGAGCTGAGCAAAGACACTTAGCGCCAACCTTCAGAAAAACCTAGCTCTATTTCCCTACACTAAAGTGGGCCATCAACTTAGCCACTAGTTCTACTTCTACTCGAGATTCTATCTCCCAAGCCAATAGTCATTTCAATATTCCCTAATGACAATGCACTCTATTTTGAATTCTGCAGGAGAATAGTGGGCTATAGTTATAAAAACAAGTACAACTACTTAAATAAAAGAAAATAATTAAAAATAAATAAATGTGATAGCTCAGATTAGAAAGAAAAGAAAATGGACTAGGCACTAGTACGTAAATAATAAAAATCTTGTTATAAATCAGTCACCTCTGAATCATTTGCCCTGAAGAGCATATCGTTAATATGACGAATAGCAGTATACTGAAAGCTGCAAACTAAAAAAAAGTCCGTCACACAGGGGCTGCGTAAATTAAGCAGATTTCCCACATGAAGCTATACAATAGAGAAATCTCTATACGAGAGCCGAACAGTTAGGGCCGAACTAGCTTTTGGCCTGAAACGTTCGTTATCGGCCCACGTTTAATAAAAATGCAAATATCTCGGCTAATATTGAAGATAGAGAATAAATGTATAGAACAATATTTATAATAAATTTAATTTGCAATAAGATTGGTTCTACACAATTTTTTGATCCGACGTATGGTAACGGAGATATTTCAAATTTTCAAAAAACATCCCCTCTAAACTCCCCCTCCCACTTGTCCGATTTCAGCCGTTAACGAACTTGATCTTTCTTTTTACATAAAACGACTAAATATCGAGTTTGGTAACGATTAAATAATAATTGCGACCGCTAGAGCGGTAACAGACACATATATATATATATATATATATATATATATATATATATATATATATATATATATATATATATATATACATCTCCTGGGTAGGATCGATGGACATTTGAAGAAATATTTCGAAAATCGCGTCATGAGAACGACCTCAATAGCTGATTTCCCTTCAGGGAAATCTGCTAAAATGTAAATATCTCATTTAAAAATGAAGATTGTGAAAAAACGTACATAACAACATTTATAGAAAATTACATTTTTAATAAGATACGTTCTATAAAATTGTTAGATCCTACGCGTAATAACGGAGATATTAAGAATTATCGAAATCCCCCCCCCCTTCCGCTGGTTTCAGTCATCAACGAAAATGAACTTTAATTTTACATGAACGTTTAAATATCGAGTTTGGTAACGATCCAACAAAACTTGCGACGACTAGAGTGTTAACAGACAAATATATATATTTACGGGTATTTATCGAATTTCATTACGGACGAACAAACATTTACAAACGCTAATGCGATGAAAGATAATCTTGTCTGTTTTATTATATATGTAGTTATTTAATATATATATATATATATATATATATATATATATATATATATATATATATATATATATACTAGATCAGATACCCGGCTTCGCCCGGGAATTGATTTGAGGCTGAATGGTGATGGTATTTTTTTTTTGGCAAAGCTTTCTTTGCACACTATTTTGACATTTACCCGTCCCAGTGTTTAGGGTTAATATCCGTTGTTGGCATTTGTTAATAATAAAATTAATTTTTTATGTAAGTCTTCAATGTCCTCCAAATTGTCATATTTTCCGTCTCCTGTGCATTATGCATAGATTTTATCTATTAAGGACAAAATATTAACATTGATTTGAATTAATTTTTCCAGCTGAGGTACCTGATAGTTCAAATAGGAATGAATAGTAGAGCATATCAATATTTCTACGCAAATTACTTGCTCCACACATTGTTCCTGGAGAAATGTATAAAAAAAAAAAGTTAATCTAAATAACAAAGTAAACAACTTTTGTTATGTGCATGTTTGTCGAAAAATAAATAGACAATGAAATATCGCGAATTTTTATTTCAGGCCTCCCTTATAACCCCCACTCCCGTTCTAACCTAAACATTTTAAAATATAGCTTATGATCATGGAAAAATTAATGCTAATTGACATACTGAGTTTTGTTAAGTTCGGTCCAATCGTTTGCGCCCAATAAAATAGTTAACTCCCGTTTTAGTTTATAGTGTATATCTCGTTTATACATTGTTAAAAGACAAAAATAAAAATCACAAAAGTTACTCTAAATTAAAAAATAAACAACTTTTGTTATGTTCATATTTGCCGAAAAACGAATAGAAAACGAAATACCGCTATTTTAAATTCAGGCCTCCCTTACAACTCCCATTCCTGCCCGTCCCTACAAATTTACAACTTTTGTTATGTGCATATTTGCCGAAAACCCCAATAGGAAACGAAATATCACTGTTAATTTCAGGCCTCCCTTATAACTCCCACTCCTGTCTGTCCCTAGAAATGATAGTATGGCTTATTATAAGGAAGACGTTAGTGCTAATTCACATACCGATTTAGGTTTAGTTCGGTTGAGTTTTTGTGCCAAATAATATTGTTGACTTCCGCATGTAGTTTTCAACGTATAACTCATTTATATTTAGGTATACGACAAAAGTGTATATAACAAAAGTTACTCTAAATAACAAAATAAAAAACTTTTGTTATGTGCATAAGGGCCGAAAATGCAATAGGAAACGAAATATCGCTATTTTAAATTTCAGGCCTCCCTTATAACCCCCACTCCTGTTCGTCTCAAAGAATATTAACATAGCCTAAAGTCTAAGTTGGGTTAGTAGCAATATACATACCAAGTTTCATAAAATTCGGTTCAGCCTTTTATGCGTGAAAAGGTAACAAACAGACACGAAAGAAACAAAATGCAGTTATGGTATCTATGACATGTGAAACGAAAATTTATCGTGAAATTTCGCGAAAAAAATCAATGTACAGACAGAGTTTACAATTTTATATATATATATATATATATATATATATATAAAGATATATATATATATATATATATATATATATATATATATCCATTGTGAGGATTTCGGATATCTGCTCCAACGGTTGGAATTTTTGTTCTGCAAATTTTTGATGGAAATGCGTCCATCTTCTTTAGACATAAATTTGATTTGAATGGTTACATCAATTATCATATGTTTTGGAGTTTTATTTTATTTCAGTATGGCTTTCCACGTTTCTGAAAGTATGACACCGTCCACGCCGTTTATAGCATTTGTCCTCTTGTTTATTTCTAGGGCTTCCAGGACTAATATTTTACCGAGGTGGTCCTCTCAGTGTAAAACCTTTGCCTCGTCAAATTTAATTTATTTCAAATTTAAATTTAATACTTGCGTGTTTGGCAATGGCGGATGTTTTTGTTCTGTTATGTTCTAGGCCAGCCATGTGTTGGTTGACTCTTGTAATTGTCTTCATGCCTGTCTGCCCCAAAAAATTCCAACCGCTAGAGCAGATAGCCGAAATCCTCAATATGACGATACTTCCCAGCATACACATATATATTGTAATGTGATACCATCAAGTCCTGAGAAAATAGTCCGCCCGTCTCTATGTGCAAGGAATGTATTAGTAATAGGCCTTATTAAGAAAGTGTATCCATCACCTGTGAGTCCAAAATACAAGATTAGTGGTGTCCTTACCGAGCCGCGAAGGTGTGAGTGCCCTTTTAGCAGATTTCCCTTAAGGGAAATCAGCTATTGAGGTCGTACTCATGATGCGAGTTTTTAAAAATTTCTTCAAATGTCCATCGATCCTACCCAGGAGATGACGAAACTGAGGTTCGTTCAAAATTATATATATGTATATATATATATATATATATATATATATATATATATATATATATATATTTGTCTGTTAACGCTCTAGCGGTCGCTATTTTTGATCGTTACGAAACTCCATATTTCAGCTTTTCATGTATGTATGAATGGGTATGTACATATATATATATATATATATATACTTTTTTCTAGAAGGGGTAATGCCACCCTCATTATTTGCCATATCTGTATTTTATTCATTTCTATAACTAAGAATTCCTTCAAACAGCCCCGAATTGGGATCAATCATATTTTCTCATTGAATAGCTAAAATTTCATATTCCACTTCAATTTGAAGCTACCGATACTTCCTCTTTGCTTAAGCTTCACGCTAAGGGAGGAAATGAAGCAGCTCGAGGCAAACTAGCTTAAGGCGTGATTTGTTATTGGACAGAAATAAGGATTAAATTGAGCAGCACGATGAATAAATAGGCTGCCGAGTTTTTGTTTATTCCAACAATTTATTCCAAAATAAAATACAAATATTATAGAAACAATCCTTTAATATAATATAGACAAATATATTCAAACTGAATGTGTTTTACATGAAGCAAATGAAGAAGGGAACACAATTTCAGTGCTGTTCTCTCCAGTAAGATAACGGTACATGTTTACCATATCAGGTGTCTGCTAAAATTATATGTGTATCCGGAGTCTGTTGGCCAAATATAGAGACGTGCATTCCGTGAATAATGGCGATGACGAGTCCATGTGAGCCGCCGGGTAGTTCAATTAAAAATTATAAATAATTATTATTAACACAATAATTAACTCTAAAAGAGTTATAATATTTATATATCGCAATTTTTGTCTGATCGTTACCAAACTCGATATTTCACCGTTTCATGTATGTATGGGTATATATATATATATATATATATATATATATATATATATATATATATAAATGTATATAGTCACACACAATTTTGAACAGAACTCATGTCCGTCATCTTCTGGGTGGGTAGGATCGTTGAACATTTCAGGAAATTTTTCGAAAATCTAGTGATGAGTACAACCCTCAATACTTGATTTCCCTTAATCTGGTAATAAAACGCTACATTATCCCCTTGCTATAAAATATCAGAACTAAACAAAGCTTAATGAGTCCATTGGTTTACAAATCCATTTTTATGGAATTGGAGTAAAGGAAAACAATTCTGCTGAAAAAAAAAACTGAAAAGTAATTTTAGCAAGTTTTATTTCTAGTCATCGTTATAATCTAATTTATTCGCAAGTAATCCAGTCTAAAAACGAACCCAGCTTTTAAAAAATACAAATATTGAGGTCATTCGTAACATTTAATTGTCGACTCTAGTTTATGACCTTTATTAAGAAGTTAGTTAATTAAAATGTTTTACACCTTTGCTACAATTATTATTTTTTGTCAATGAGGACGACTGTATTATAAGATATATTACCTTATAATATAATGATTATTTTAAATAACAGCGTTTATGGCTGTATGTATAAACAACAATTTTAATCAGTTAAATAATAGTGAGGAATAAAACAATGTAATTAACAAACTTTTTTTTTTCTAATCTTGTATTGAAAAAAACCCTTGAGAGGGAGTGGTGGACACTGAAAACACGTCGGGGATAAAATAAATGTTTTCATACATCAACAGGTAACATTATTTTTCAAAACATATGGTTCAAAAAAATTTCATATATATATTTAGACGTCACCGCCTATTTAGGGTCGATGGAGAATTCGAGGATATCTACGGAAAATCGCGTCATGAGTAAGACTTAAGGGAAATCTACTAAAATTTGCATGTTAATAAATAAAAACGAAGAAGTAGACCCGCCTTCTACCGAAAGTAATGCAAAAATTATTGTATTGATCACGTTCATTCCGTTAATACGAGTTTCAAATATTCTAAATTCTACAGAAATAAAGTCTATTTGGGCGCTAGAAATTGGACGTAAAAATATTGAAATTCAAAAATCCACACCAACGACTGTACTGTATATATACATAATAGAACTATATATATATATATATATATATATATATATATATACTACAGTACGTGTGTGCCACTGAAGGGCTGCCCCGATTTGAATGTATTTTTTCGTATGCGTTTGGATGACGCCCTGGATCGTTTAGCGCCGATCAGCCCGGCAGATGGAGCAGGAGTGGGATCGTAAGGGAGACCTAAAATTAAAAATAGCTATTGGATTTTCCGCAAATTAACTTTTGTAATATAACAAAGTATAAACGAGATATACAATAAAAAATTCGAGATATTTCATTTTCTATTTGTTTTTAGGAAAAGCGTCCACTTTTCAAAATTTGTTTGTTGTGTTATTAAAAGTAGCTTTTGTTTTAACATAATAATATTAAATTTAATATTCTAATCGCTTGAAATGACACGCAGGTCAACGTCTGTCAGGTCCGCTAGTATGTATCTCTGTGTATCTATATATATATAGATATATATATATATATATATATATATATATATATATATATAAAGATATACACACAGAAAATAAGTGGCGTTTTCTGTATGGTCAGCTTCCTCATCCGCCACTTTATTGGTGATATATATATATATATATATATATATATATACACACACTTTTTTCTAGAAGGGGTAATGCCACGCTCATTATTTGCCATATCTGTATTTTATTCATTTCTATAACGAAGAATTCCTTCAAACAGCCCCGAATAGGGATCAACATCATATTTTCTCTTTGAATAACTAAAATTTCATATTCCAGTTCAATTTGAAGCTACCGATACTTCAATTCCTTTTTGCTTAAGCTTCACGCTAAGGGAGGACATGAAGCAGCTCGAGGCAAACTAGCTTAAGGCGCGATTTGTTATTGGACAGAAATAAGGATTAAATTGAGCAGCGCGATGAATAAATAGGCTGCCGAGTTTTTGTTTATTCGAAGAATTTATTCCAAAATAAAATACAAATATTATAGAAACAATCCTTTAATATAATATAGACAAATATATTCAAACTGAATGCGTTTTACATGAAGCAAATGAAGAAGGGAGCACAGTTTCAGTGCTGTTCTCTCCAGTAAGATAACGGTACATGTTTACCATACCAGGTGTCTGCTAACTCAGGGCAGGACAAGCATGGTTAATTGAATAATAATAATGAATTGACACAAATGCAAACCGCCTTCAAACAATACATATATATGTCTTTATTAAGAAAGAAGAATAGACTCAGCAAACACACATGCATATATATATATATATATATATATATATATATATATATATATATATATACATATACATACATATTACATTGGTAGGTGAGAGGAGAGGCTTTGAGAAGGGTAGGAGGCGGGAGCTGTAAGCTGCTTAACAAGGGCTAATGAGGGAAGGGATCTATCTAACTTACATCTACTTACGCAGTCTGAAAAGAACAAAGTAATGGTGGGGAGCAAAAGGAGGCAAAAGGAAAAAAATATTACACAAATATTCTATATTACTATCATTTCATAACGCGTGATCTTTATTTAGACGTTAATATGTATATATATATATATATATATATATATATATATATATATATATATATATATATAGATATATATGTATATGTGTGTGTGTGTGTGTATATGTATGTACGTATATGTATGTGTGTGTTGTATATATATATATATATATATATATATATATATATATATATATATATACATATATGTATATATATGTGTGTATGCGTGTGTATCTGTGTATATGTTTGTGTGTATGTATGTATATGTGTATATTTAACATACATTTGCATTAAATTATGATTCATTGAAATAAGTACTATAATTATTTAGATTAATATTAATATTATATTACAAACCAATGTATATCCTGTGAATTTGTACTCTAGAAAATATTATTAGTTATTTACACATTTTTTAATGAGTTATATTATTTTAACAACGGTACTAACAGAAATGGGCCAGACTCTTGGCAACATGTTGTAAAACATAAGCCAATAAAAAATCTATCTATATCTATATCATGACGCTACAAAACTTCCTTAAGGAAAAGTGTAAAACTAATATTTAAAGTCGTCCGTTTTGGAGGACCATTTTGGGCACAAGTCTCAAAATAGTGGGAAGAAAAATGGTAAACTAGATTAAAAAGTAGACTGAATATTTATATTGCTATTGCAATCAAGACGAAGTTAGACCTATCCTAAAAATAAGCAGAACATTTTTTACTATTAATGGCCTATTGCTTTGCTTAGAACAACATCGCCAAAGCTGCGAAGCTCCAATAAATAAATAATTTAAATTATTGTTTAAATATCGTATGGACATTAAAGAACAAAGATACAGCACAAAGAGGAGTTATTCTTTTGGTTATTTGACGCACTAATCTTGGAAATCGCCGATATTGGTGGGTTCGCAGTACTTGTCCTAAATAAAGGCTCTTAACTACTCCAGACTTAATTTGAAGCCTCGTAATTACATGGAGAGAGAAAAAAGGCGTTCAATTATTCAAAACATTTTATTTCAGCGCTAAGCGCTTTCGAAGACCATTGTCTCCATCTTCTAAACTACACATGAAAAACAATAAAATTAATTAATAATGAGATTAATAAATCGCAATGACACTGAATAAGATAATAAGTATAGTCTATACCAACCCACCTGTCTGAAGCAGGTTGCGGAATGTCATTTCTATGACAGAAAAAAAATCATTTACAGGAGCTGTGCCAATGAGTTCTACTTCACATATCTTTATCAGGATTAGATTCATGGATAGTTGTTTGAACAACCAATTTAAATTTCAAGGTTATTATGGCAATTGTAAATTTAAATGAATCAAAGAAAGATTGACGAGAATAAATTCACATTGGTAGTGTATTATTTTGTATTACTTCATTTAATATTAAAAAGCCCGTCACGCTGGGGCTGCGTAAACTAAGCAGATTTCCCACGTGAAGTTTTACAATAAAGAAATCTGCCTAATAACAACAGTAGAAGTAGGGGCTCCCTAAACCTATTCACGAGGGACGAATAGTTACGAAAATGGCCACACTAGCTCTCAGCGGAAAGTCCGTGACATAGCCGACTCCTGCCGACCACACACACAATAAAATGCAAATATCTCGGTTAAGATTCAAGACACAGAAAAAATGTACAGAACAATATTTATAGTAAATATAATTTGCAATAAGATTGATTCTATACAATTTTCCATCCGATGCATAACAGAGATATTTCGAATTTTCGAAAATCCCCCCCTCCAACTGGTACGAATTCAGCCATTAACGAACTTGATCTGTCTTTTTACATAAAACGGTTAAAAATCGAGTTTCGTAACGATCAAACAAAAATTGCGACCGCTAGAGCGTTAACTGACAAATATATATATATATATATATATATATATAATTTTCAACGAACCTCATTTTCGTCATTTCGGGTAGGATCGATGGACATTTGAGGAAATTTTTCAAAACTCGAGTCATGAGTACGACCTCAATAGCTGATTTCCCTAAAGGGAAATCTGCTAAAATATAATGTAATTTAAAATTAATTTCAAATTAAATTGAGTACTTTATCCTCCCCACCCCCCTTTAGCTATTGCACCTCCAACTAAGTTTTAAAAAACTGATCCCCCTGGCAAGTGCTTTTCTAATTCTTTTATTAGCAGATTTCCCTTAAGGGAGCAGATTGAGGTCGTACTCATGACGCGATTTTCGAAAAATTTCTTAAAATATCCTTCGATCCTACCTAGGAGATGACCAAAATGAGGTCCATTCGAAATTATATATATATTTGTCTGTTAACGCTCTAGCGGTCGCAATTTTTGTTTGATCGTAACCAAACTCGTTATTTAACCGTTTTATCTAAAAAGACAGATCAAGTTCGTTAATGGCTGAAATCGGACCAGTGGGAGAAGGGGGTTTGAGGGGGATTTTCGAAAATTCGAAATATCTCCGTCGGATCGTAAAAGTGCAAAGAATCAATCTCATTGCAAATTAAATTTACTAAATATTGTTACATATGTACATTTTTTCTCTATCTTGAATATTAACCGAGATATTTGCATTTTTATTAAATATGGACGGATAACGAAGGAGAGTAAGTTTCCCGCCAAAAACTAATCCGGCCGTTTCCGTAACTGTTCGTCCCTCATGAATAGGTTTAGAGATTCCTTACTACTACTGTTATTATTAGGCAGATTTCTCTATTGTAAAACCACGTTTGAAATCTGCTTAGTTTACGCAGCCCCTGCGTGACGGACTTTTATTAATCCTAACTGTATTGAATGATATATTATTCTATGGCAGTCAGCACGCGCGTGCAGTATAAAGCTTTAGAGTAAAATAGTAATAATCATTTGAAAAAAATACGATTTAAAGAAAGGTCTTTAAGGCCGCACTAGCTCTCGGCGGAAAGTCCCGAACATAGCCGAATCTTGCCGATCACACACTCAATATAAATGCAAATATCTCGGTTAATATTCAAGATAGACAAAAAAATGTATAAAACAATATTTATAGTAACTTTAAATTGCAATAAGATTAGTTGGTTATGCAATTTTTTGATCCGACGTATGGAAACGGAGATAATTTCGAAAATCCCCCTCACTAAACCCCCCCCCCTCCCGCTGGTCCGATTTCAACCATTAACGAACTTGATCTGTCTTTTTGCATAAAACGTTTAAATCTCGAGTGTGGTAACGATCAAACAATAATTACGACCGCTAGAGCGGTAACAGACATATATATATATATATATATATATATATATATATATATATATAAAGTTTTGAACGGACCTCATTTTCGTCATCTCCTGGATAGGATCGATGGACATTTGAAGACAAATTTCGAAAATCGCGTCATGAGTACGACCTCAATAGCTGATTACCCTTAAGGGAAGTCTGCTAAAATTGGTCACAATATACATAAACAACTATGGTCTGTTAACACGTTCAGTGTTGATGACGCGTCATCTCCTTTCTCAACTTATACCAGCTCGCCCTTAGTCCCTTGCTATTACCTCAAATTTTCCCTCGGCCCTCAGTATACTATCAACTTCCTTGCAGGACACAATTCATTAGTAATTGTTTTACTCTCTTGAGTCCAAGCGAGAAGAGAACCATGGTGTTTTCGCAGCAATGGTGTTTTAGCAATTATTTTAATATTTGTGTAAATATACTTATAATAATTTTAGGTATTATAAAGGTATTAGATTTAATTAAACTTGGTCATTGTTTAAAACTGTTAAATGATGAACCTATTTTGAAAATTAATTACATAAAAAATGAATTGGAAAAAGCTTCATATGACGTATATTAAAAAGTATTATACTAAAATAAAAAAGTGCAATTTAAGTAGTCTCATATAGCAAACCATCTTCGAAGTGTAACCAACCTTACAAAAATAAAATAAAAACCAAGTAATACCTTTTTTCTTGTTGCAATTGTTTTTTTTGTTTTTTTTTATGTTTCTTGAGCATATCAACAAATATCTGGGAAAAAATAATAGAAAGGGAGCTATAAATTAATTGATATTTTATCTGTTTTGCGGGAAAAAAAAGAATTATCTTGGAGGTTGGCTAACGGTTGTGTTGTGCCTTTACTGTTTTTCAATCCGTGTGCGTGACGCGCCTCACGGCTCTCGACCGGAAGTAAGCTTAAATACCCATTTCTTTCAAAAAGGTTAAAACTTTAGTAATTTCTAACTTGTGAACCTTTAGTACTTTCAAACCTTTGAACCTTAAGTATTAAATGAGCCAAAAAAAACACTTAAACCGACGGCTAACCATTTTCGGTCAGCAACGAAATTGTTAACATTAACAGTTTATTTCATTTTGATTAACTTCACTTAACTTTTTATTAACGGTGAATTAATTATTAGTATGGCTCAACAAACCGAAAGCAAGTCTTGGTCTCCTCCATCTGTAATCACATATGTTCCTATTGTGTACTCCCGCCATCCGCTTCCTTACTCCATATACAAGTGACACAGTCCAACCACCCCAACCTGGGCCTTCCGACACTGCACCTACCGAATATCTTATCTGGAATTTCTTCTATATCTATGAACTATTTACGATGATTAAAAAATCACTATGGCTGAACTATAACCTAACAAGAAGCAAATACATTTTATTATTGCTTACACATCTTAATGATTTTATCTAATGTATCAGATGAACCTGATAGAATCATTTGTATTTCGGGAGGAATGTCTTGATTTTCAACTCTTCTCTGACAAGGAAAAACAAGCAGACAAGGAGAGAAGAAGCATAGTGAACAGGACTTTCAACATGTTCAGCAATATTGTTGTGAGATTAAATGTACATAATGTAATATTTCTAAGTCCCATAGGCATTCTAGTCGCAATCACCTATTCTTTTCGAAAGACTATGGCGGGAAAAATACTAATTCATATCATTAAAGCATCTCAATATCTTAGAATGCAGTCCATATACAATAAACGATGATTTCGATGCAATAGGTTATAAGAAGAAAAAGAATTTCTCTTATCACTGCTTTGCGTCCTAGAGCAATATCTCTCATTAAAATAATACATATATATATATATATATATATATATATATATATATATATATATATATATAGACTAACCAATTTAGTTTCAGGATGCACTAGATAATCCATTTAGAAAATAGTGTGCATTGGTCTTATTCTCTCATGGTGAACCTAGTGTTTCGAGATCGATTCCCCCCTGAGCAATAGGAATTCATTTACAGACGAACTCATTAAATAAAATCTTTAGTCCCACACTCGCTAGAAAAGGGGGCCACCTTTATGTCGATAATAAGCCACAATTAGCTTAAGTAGCACAAAGTCGACGTTATTAAACAGCATTTTTAAGATAAAATAAATGAAATCTCACCGCATGAAAAAACATTTTCAAGAATATGAGGATATGAATTTGAGTATTTTTAAATGATAGCAAAGATAAGCTTAAAACAAAATAGAATATATACCACAATATATTAGCAACTTATTAATTTAAATATATATGCTTCCTCATCCGCATATATATATATATATATATATATATATATATATATATATATATCTATATATATTTCTCGAAGGGGTGAGATCACACTCATTATTTGAAATATCTGTATTTTATTTATTTCTATAACTAAAAATTCCTTCAAACAGCCCCGAATAGGGATCAATCATATTTTCTCTTTGAATAACTAAAATTTCATATTCCACTTCAATTTGAAGCTACCGATACTTCAATTCTTCTTTGCTTAAGCTTGACGCTAAGGGAGGTCATGAAGCAGCTCGAGGCAAACTAGCTGAAGGCGTGATTTGTTATTGGACAGAAATAAGGATTAAATTAAGCAGCACGATGAATAAATAGGCTGCCGAGTTTTTGTTTATTCGAAGAATTTATTCCAAAATAAAATACAAATATTATAGAAACAATCCTTTGATATAATAATGACAAATATATTCAAACTGAATGTGTTTTACACGAAGCAAATGAGAAAGGGAACACAATTTCAGTGAACTTCTCTCCAGTAAGATAACGGTACATGTTTACCATATCAGGTGTCTGCTAACTCAGGGCAGGACAAGCATGGTTAATTGAATAATAATAATGAACAGACACAAATATTAGACAGAATGATGAACAATACAATACCGGATAAATACAATACAAACCGCCTTCAAACAATACATATATATGCCTTTATTAAGAAAGATGAATAGACTCAGCAAACACACATGCATATATATATACTAGCTAATTTACCCGGCTTCGCACGGGAATTCATTTGATGCTTAATGATAATGGTATTTTTTGGCAAGGCTTTGCTTCTCACAATATTTTTTCATTTCCCCATCTCAGTGTTTAGGGTCAATACCTGTCGGTGATGTGAATGTGTTAATAATAAAATTATTTGTCATGTAAGGCTAGACTTTCCTCAATACTTTTATATTTCTCGTCTCCTGTGCATGTAGTTTTTTTTCCATAACTTTATGGGCCTTTTAATTTATAATCGTAGAACGTGTAGCGGCGAGGTACTCGCGAATGAATAACCTTGACAGATAGTCTTAATTTCCATGTGTTCGCGAGTATCTCGTTGCTATAGAGAAGTCCCTATAATTTAGTGAGGTTAGGCTTAGTGAGTCTTCTATCGGCATTCGGGTTGTGAACCGTGTTTTGGTTAGTGGGTGTTTATAAACTGGGAAATACCGGAGTCTGAAGTCTGGAACTATTTGTTAATAAATTTTCATATTTTATTTTACTGTTTTAATATATGTGATACAGTTAAATTGGCCTTGACTTCTTCTTTACGTCTCGCATCGCCCCTCCACAAAAGTATTCTATCTTCCAAACCATGTATGAATAAACGTTCCTTTCCCTTGATGCGTTACAAAGCCCAACGGTGACAGCTATTATAGGTACGTCATAACCGCAATTAAAAAAAAAAAAATGAAATCTCGATTGTAAATTGGAAAAGAGAGGGGGACAGTATAAATTTCTTGGTGCAATCAGTTACTGGTGTTAATGAAATAACACAGATTTGAATAATTAAGGATAAAAAAATAACATGGATTTTAATTAATTTATCCAGGTGAGGTATCTGATAGTTCATACAATGGTTGGAAAGAATTGTTGGGCATATCCATATTTCTACGCAAAATACTTGCTTCATACATTGTTATACGAATTCATTATTTGCCTTAAAACAAATGGAAAATTTCAGGCCTCTCTTATAACCCCCACTCCCGTTCGAACCTAAAAACATTAATATAACTTATAATTATTGAAGAATTATTGCTAATTCACATACGGAGCTTTGTTAAGTTCGGTTCAATCTTTAGTGTCCAATAAAATTGTTGGCTCCCGCATTAGTTTTTAGTATATACCTCATTTATGTTTTTTTTCTACGACAAAAGTGAATATAGCAAAAGTTACTCTAAATAACAATATAAACAACTTATGTGATGTGCATTTTTGCCGAAAAACTAACAGGCAACGAAATATCGCTATTTTAAATTTCAGACCTCCCTCACAGCCCCCACTACTGCTCGTCACTCAAAATGTTGGCCCAACTAATTATTATGGAGGGGTTAGTGCTATTTCACATACCGAGTTTTGTTTAGTTCGGTTGTGCCTGTGGTGTCAAATAAAAGTGTTGACGCCCGCCATAGTTTTGAGCGTATAACTCATTTATACTTATGTATACGACAAAAGTGTACCTATCATCGCTATTTTTAATTACAGGCTTCCCTTATAACCCCCACTCCTGTTGGTTTCAGAGGATATTAATATAGCAAGTCTAAGTTGGGTAAGTAGTAATATAAATACTAAGTTTCATAAAATTCGGTTCAGCCGTTAATGCGTGAAAAGGTAACAAACAAACACACACGAAAGAAACAAAATGCAGTTATGGTGTCTATAACATGTGAAACGAAAAATTATCGTGAAAATTCGCGAAAAAAATCAATGTACAGACAGAGGTTACAATTTTATATATATATATATATATATATATATATATATATATACACACACATACTTAATTCTAGAAGGGGTAATGCCACCCTCATTATTTGCCATATCTGTATTTTATTCATTTCTATAACGAAGAATTCCTTTAAAACACGCCGAATTGGGATCATCATATTTTCTCTTTGAATAACTAAAATTTCATATTCCAGTTCAATTTGAAGCTACCGATACTTCAATTCTTCTTTGCTTAAGCTTCACGCTAAGGGAGGACATAAAGCAGCTCGAGGCAAACTAGCTTAAGGCGTGATTTGTTATTGGACAGAAATAAGGATTAAATTGAGGAGCGCGATGAATAAATAGGCTGCCGAGTTTTTGTTTATTCGAAGAATTTATTCCAAAATAAAATACAAATATTATAGAAACAATCCTTTGATATAATAATGACAAATATATTCAAACTGAATGTGTTTTACATGAAGCAAATGAAGAAGGGAACACAATTTCAGTACTGTTCACTCCAATAAGATAATACAGATTTGAATTATGAAGAATAAAATATTAACATAGATTGACCATGTCACCAAGTATTAACATGAACTACCATATGCCTCACCTGGATAAATTAATTCATTTATCCAGGTAAGGTATATAGTAGAGTTCATACCATGGTTGGAAAGAATTGTTGGGCATATCATTATTTCCACGCAAAATACTTGCTTCATACATTGTTTACGAAAAAAACAAATACATTGTTTGCCTTAAAACAAGTAGAAAATTTCAGGCATCCCTTATAACCCCCACCCCCGTTCGAACCTAAAAGTTGTAATATTGCTAAGTGTGAAATTTCGAAAAAAAAATAACGTACAGATAGAGATTACAATTTTATATATATATATTCACACAAGCAGTAGATTTATACACTGACCATATCTTGTTTATGAATGTTTTTGAACAATAAATTCAGAACGATAATAATGTCTACTCTTAGACTTCCACGGTCGTGGTCATTAGTACTATTAAGTTCTTTGGTATTTAGACATACTACTAGCTTCCTTAGAGATAGCCCTGAGGAAGCTAGAAGCATGTCTAGCGAAACGTTGGCAACAAAAATGAAGACGCGGTCAATATCCGAAGAACTTAATAGCACTAATAATAGTGTCTTCATATAATCATATATTTCATCCTCTATGCTTTTCGAGTGTCAACAACTAGGTTTAAGGGGTTATTTAGCCATCAATCCTATTTTAAAAAATAATCTTTATATTACAATATACGAAATATATTATATAATACATTCACCCTTGTACATATAATTGACTAAAAACATTTTAGCAGGTCTTTATTAATAAAATCAACTGCCTCGCTCAAATAACATAGGCTAATTTAGAATTAGTGGTGGAACATTTAGAAAGAGTGGTGGGCGCTTGAAACACGTCGGGATGAAATAAATGAATATATGACGAAATATTATACTGACCGTATGGCTAAAAAAATATATCTGTTTATATATAGATAGATATACATGTGATCTCTAAAATCGCTGAATTACATTCTCATTTAATACAAATGTTAATGCTAAAGTTATGCAACGAAGAAAATTAAAAACGCTAAATGAAACTTTGACAGATTATTGTAATATGTAAATAAAACACACATACAGAACAATAGTTTTCTGTTAGATATTTAAATATATTTGTTTTTGTTTATATTGTAATACATAAATAATAATAATGCAGGCTCCAAATAGCTTTGTCAAGTGAGGTAAAAAAAAAGAAAAGAAAAAAGTAATTGAACTAGTTAAAAAATCATATTTGGGCGCGTGTAGTTTTATATATATATATATATATATATATATATATATATATATATATATGAATAAATAAATAAATTCAAGAGATTGTTTAAAAGGAAATGATTCTCAGAGATATGCCGATATTATATTAATAAGGAAAAAGGGGACATTCTCAATATACTACAGGAAGGTTTGAAACAGGAAACAGAATCAATACAAGTTGATCTAGAATGAAAAAAGCTTTATAAACTTTGCTGTAGGTATCTTCAAGTCATATACCGGGTCCTTTAACCTATATATATATATATATATATATATATATATATATATATATATATATATATATATATAATTGTAACGTCGGTACTTAGTTTTTTTTTTTTTTTAAAATTTCACGTTACGTTTTCGTTTTACATGGAAATGAAACGACATGAACACCTTTTCATTAGCGGTACATTATAGATGCTATAAAGTATAATAAATGTTATCCATGATTTTGATTTGAATTTTTCAGGGTGTGTTAGTGAAAAATTTATATTCTATAAGCTCCATAAGTTACCTGATCCTTACGGAAAAACACCATTCAACACTGTTATATATATATATATATATATATATATATATATATATATATATATATATATATATAAAATAAGGGTCTAACCTCTAATCCTGTAAGGGCGTTGACGGGTACCCACCAATCAAAGGTTGAAACGATTGAGCGCAAGGTTCTTAGAGCCATAATAGGCTCCAAGTGGGATGGTGACTTAGGACTTAGGAGAAGGAAGACTATAGGAGATTATATCTGTAACGAGACAGTAAATTTGATGATGATGTGAAATCATGATAAGAAATCTAACAGGTTGTAATGGAGGAAATGTATGTATTTCAAATATATTATGTAGATATACAAAAATGAAATTAGTAAACGAAAATATCTACAAACTCTGCCCTTTTTCCTTATATAACTTTGGCATTATACGAGAATGGACTAACAATTAATACAACTCATAACTTTAAAAAACCAAACTTCCATTATTAGCTGTGCTATATTCTCTTCCTAAATTATAATTTCTTGAATGCTACCTAATCAATCAATTATATCTCTAGACCCACGAAAATCTTAAAACAAAGGCTTCTGGACGAGTTGTATTATGTGTTAAAAAGTGTCTGTCAATATTAAATTCTTTTTTAGTTTCCAGTCTTCAGAAAACGTCCACTTCTACTCACCTAACATAAACAATATTCTGATATATCAAGTAAGACGAAAATTTAACGTAAGTACTAGTTCTGGTTTAAATTGGACACTCAGTTGAGTTCTAAAATAGAGGATGACTCGTGCTCGTCCAAATAGGTTGTGTTGTTGCTAACGACTTGAGTGAATTGGTGTGACATTTTCAAAAGATGGCTGCATATATTCAGGGAATACCATAAGTAATTTCAAATCCTTTCAGTTAGATTAATTTATCATTCATCTTAGGTGGTTTTTAAGTTTACGCATTTCGGAATTGAAGTTAAAAAGTGTAATTCTCGGGGTAATGCGGAAAAGAACTGCAATTTCCTGGCGAAAGTGCTTTCCAGTTCTATGGAAAATGTGTCATTATCGCTCTGTGTAATAATTATTATTAGAATAGTAATATATTTTGAATTAGAAATAGTTGAGCTCCAGGGACTTAATAAGAGCGACCTATCTTATTTATAATAGACACACACACACACACACACACACACACATATATATATATATATATATATATATATATATATATATTAATAAAACACCAAATTAGTTTCAAGTAGTTTCATCGACACTGACTTTTCACGTTCCAATAATTAAATTCATTGGTCAATCATTCAATAAGTTCGTACTAAAAAGGGCTCAGGTTGGCCAGGAGAGTTAAGGCGTTGGTCTTAATCTCTCATGGTAAACCACGAATAGCGAAATCGATTCCCGCCTGAACAATAGGAATTTATTTAGTGAGGAACACATTAAATAATATCCTCAGTCCCAGGCAGGCTAGAAAAGGGTGGTAACCTGTATGTAGATTACACCTCCCAATTAAACTAAGAGGACGTTAATAAATATACTGATCCATAAGTCTTAGGCTCCAAGAGCAACCAATCTTTTTATGTATTTTAATACAAATAATCACTTTCAAAAACTAGGTTTCATAGAAACTAAATTTTGGTTTATTCATTTATAAAATCGTTAAATTAAATCCAAGCGTATGTAATATATTAAAAATGCACTAGCAGACACAATAGACGTTGTCCTGCATGATATTTCAAGCGATTAGGTTATTAAATTTAATAATATGATGTTTAAATGCAAAAGCTACTTTTAATAACACAAAAAACAACTTTGTTATGTGCACGTTTGCTTAAAAAAAAAATAGAAAAAGAAATATCACGAATTTTTTATTCAGGCTTTCCTTATAACCCCTTCAATAACCAACACTAGGACAATGCAGGAGTAAAACGTCCGTCACGCAGTGGCTGCGTAAACTAAGCAGATTTCCCACGTGAAGTTTTACAATAGAGAAATCTACTTAATAACAACTGTAGTAGTAAGAAACCTCTAAACCTATTCACGAGGGACGAATATTTACCGAAACGGCCGCCAGAGCTCTCGGCGGAAAGTCCGAACATTGCCGACCACACGCTGAATACAAATGCAAATATCTCGGTTAATATTCAAGATACAGAATAAATGTATAGAACAATTTATAGTAAATTTAATTTGCAATAAGATTGAATCTATACAAATTTTCGATCCGACGCATAACAAGGAGAGATATTTTGAATTTTCAAAATTTCCCCCTCCCACTGGTCCGATTTCAGCCATTAACGAGCTTGATTTTCCATTTTACATAAAACGATTATATTCCGAGTTTGGTAACGATCAAACAAAAATTGCGACCGCTAGAAAGTTTACAGACATATATATATATATATATATATATATATATATATATATATATATATATATATACACACAAACACAATGGACTCTCGCTAACACGAAATCCTTGATATCACGAATTATTTTTAATCCCCTTGGGAAAACCTGTCTAACACGAAGAAATTACCATACGTAACACGAACTAATTTTCCGGTTATATTTTACCTCTATAACACGAAGAGGGGCAAAAATTGCCTCTGTAACTCGAAGTTCAGTAGATAAGACGAATTTGATTAGCGCATTACCTCTATATCACGATGTTCTCAGAATGGATTTGTTTAACACGAAATCCCGGCGTTCAGGTTGCAACCTGTCGGTGAATCATAACCGGGGACAAGAGCCTTTAGCCTGTTTGCAGTCTCTTCTCGGGTCTGTTTACTTTGTGTCGAGCGTTTTGATTTATGTAGTTTCGACTGTATGTGCGTAAAATATTAGAGAATGAGTGCGAAAATACAACCCAAGGCATTGACTGTTGGTGAACGAAGGGGTAAAGAAGAATGACATCGCTTTCAAGTTTAATATTCCAGGTAGTACGCTATCAACAATTATAAAAAAACCAACAATTGTAGAAATTGAAAAGCGGGCAAACGAAGGTTATATTAAATGTAAGCGGAAGAGATTAGCTGAATTTCCTGATGTTGAAGAGTGCATGACGAAGTTGTTTAAGCAATGCAGAGACAAAAACATTCCTCTTGGGGGTCCGATAATTAGAGAAAAGCCCGAAAACTGGTTCTGTGTTTTACCGTTTTTTTTTTTTTTAATATTGCATATATACATATTTTAATTCATTTAAATATTCGTAAAATATTAAGATTATGTAGATTTGTAGAAGATGCAGGGAATAAATCACAGTACATTTTTTTTTTACCTTTGTAACACGAATTTTCATTTAGTTTACCTCTATATAGCCTAAGACGAACTATACATAACACGAACAAAAACGGCAGTCCCGTGGCATTTCGTGATAGCGAGAGTCGACTGTATACGGCTATATTGTTACGTATTGTATTATTGTATACCCGTATATTGTTACGTTTTTATTACCAAAACCAGTAATATACGTTTTTAATAAGAGTTCCTTTGGATCGCAAAATTAAATACTCGCAAGTTTCACAGTTTTTATCACTACACAATAAACTTGGTAATTATTCTTAATTACTACTCACAGTGTACCCTGATAGCGACACTGTTCTTCAGTCCAATAATTCACTCACGGTCACTGAAATTCACAGAAAGACGGCACTGCACTGTCCTTTACTTCGCGGCACTGTACTGTCTTAAACACGGCACTAAACTGTTACTTACAGTCACGGCAAACACTGTTCTTCTTATAAAAACACTTTACCGCACTGCACTAAGTCGCACTGTAGCACTGATGTGAACATCAAAACAGGTGAGAATAAAACTGTCTCGCTCGCGGCTGGCTGGTTCTTTATATAGGTCGTCGGCATACAACAAAGGGGAATTGTTTGGACCGTTAGACGTCAGGTCTCGTAGGGCCTAGACCCACTGCCGGCTTCTTTGATCTATATCGCACTTCCCAAATACGCGGCTCTCTCTGAAGGATTATTTATGTATTTAATTTTCGCAACAATATTTAATTTTGAACGGACCTCTTTTTCGTCATCTCCTAGGTAGGACCGATGGACATTTAAATACATTTTTCGAAAATCGCGTAATGAGTAAGACCTCAATAGCTGATTTACCTTATTGGAAAATCTGCTAAAGGGTAAGATATAAAATGTAAGAGACAGAAATAATGATATTACATGCTTCCTTCACAGTTAATTATTCTATGGGACAGTGCGGTTTCAATGCATATGCCCCAACATCAGTGCCATTCTCTTCACAAGGATGCTACTGGAACCAAGGAGTTCCTGTGACTAAATATAAGCATATTTTTGTTACAAGGAGGATGATAGCCTTTATTATTATTTATTAACGTCTACTTTTTGCAACTCAGGCTAATTGCGACGGGTTATCAACAGGTTACCACCCTCTTGTAGCCAGGATGGGATGTTATTCAATGAATTTCGTTACTAAATAATTTCCTTGGCCCAGGCGAGAGTCTAACTCGCCACTCTAGATTTTGATAGCCTTTAAAAATCTTGTACCTATATTGACTAGCTGATGATTAAAATAATTTATTCATTTATTTTCTGGTAAATTGATAACATCGTTACTTGGTTAGTCTCGATGTTATTAACTTTAATATGTTTTTAAAATATTAGTTATTACGGTTTTCAAGTTTTGAACATTTCATCTTATTATAGTAAATTTTTTCTTTGTATTGTGTTATTTACAAAGAAAAATCACGATTTTTTAATGTAACCCAACATATATCAATTTTAAGGAACTATTGTGTATTCGTTTTTAATGGAATCTAATTTGTACATGGATTATTTGAAATAAAATATATTCAACTAAAGTAATTTGTATCAATTACAGACGTATACTATTTTAACAATTTTTTATTCGCCAAATTAATGAGAAAACTGATTATATTGATCATATTTCAGCTGGTCCGCTCCAAGTCTTGTCGCCGAGTGACGTAGCAGGCTTGCTGCATTCTGATTGGCTATTCGCCGAAAGGCCCTACCTTATATTATACGTAGATTGTCTCCGATTATATTATACGTACCTTGTACCCGATATATACGAGCCACTAGCGACTGTACAGCACCTCCCAAATCATATAATATATTGTACATATATGTAAATAATTGTAAATCTTTTCACAATTCCTTCTTCCACGTAGTATTAATCTTAGCTATTACTCAAGTTATAGGTATCTTAGAATTAGTCTAGTCTGTAGGTCTAGAGCCCCCCCTGTGTACCTTCGGCGAGTGAGAACCCCCCTTAGATACAGTTTA
Source organism: Riptortus pedestris (assembly GCA_019009955.1). NCBI lineage: Eukaryota > Metazoa > Arthropoda > Insecta > Hemiptera > Alydidae > Riptortus > Riptortus pedestris. Next base: position 19,733,747 of record CM032230.1, on the reverse strand, counting down.
GGCATAGCTTAGATTAGGTACTGTATATATGTATATAAGAATCTGCGACTTTTTCCTTTCTTTCTACCTTCTCCTATATCCTTTCAGGTTAGCCATGCGAGTTAAAGCGTTGACCTTTATCTCACATGGCGAGTTCGATTCTCGCCTGGGCAAAGGAAATTATTTAGTGACGAAATTCATTAAATAACATCCTAAAATCCCACCCTGGCTAGAAAAGGGTGGTAACCTGTAGGATAACCCGTCTCAATTAGCCTAAGTTGCAAAAAGTGGACGTTAATAAATAATAATAATATATCCTTTCATCTTCCTTCCTTTTCTCCTATCCTTACAATCCACCTGGTGCCCATACCCGCCACAACCTAAATAAAGAACACCCCAAGAGCCTGTACTATCTCCCCATCAAATACAACCACGGTCTAGCATAAGGGGCCTATCCTTCTGAACACCAAGCAGTCATCTGGCTGCAATAAAACAACAAACATCAAGAATGCTGGGGTAAAAAAAAAAAAAAAAAAAAAAAAACCCTCCCTCTTTCTTTCCGTCGTGCAACGCATTGACTATTTAACCAATATTTCATCAGATCCACTGTGATACTAATCCTTCATGTTTGGATTATATTTATGCATATGCTTAAAACTAATGGCATTTTAATATGAGGAGGAATATAAAGTGAAGACATTTTTTTTATTGAGGTTAAATTATAGACGTCTCAGATTTAAAGGTTTGAGCCAGACATATTTTTTGGAATGAAGGAATTACTAGTATTTACATTTTGTTATATTCTTTCGACGTTTATTAAAACTAATTTAATGTAAAAGGAGGAAATTAAACTAATGGATTGTATTTTTCTTTATTTATTAACGTCCACTTTTTGCAACTTAGGCTAATCGGGATAATGGATTGTAGTTATTGTTTAAACTGGGCTTCATAAATTAATGATTTTTTTTCATCATTATCATCTTACTTTTTATTTTTAAGTCTGCTTATTAAATAATATAAGCAAACAGCAGGTATAATAGTAGAAAGAAAATCAGTAGTAAGTATATTAGTTGTAAGTATAATTATAGAAAATATTTTATTAATAAGTAAATCAGTTATTCAATCAAATATTATTACATATTTGTGACATTTTAGTACAATTATTTATTTTTTACACGCAGTATTTAGTGGAAGAGTATATTATCATAATTAGTAATACATTAAATTTGTTATTTCTTACCACGTTAATCGCCACCATAATATCAGAAAAATGTTCACATGGGCCATGGTAACTTTATTAGATAATTTAGCTAAAAATGTATCAAGGAAACAATGAATCACAGAAAAAAATGTTTTTTGTCAAAATTCCTGGAAAAGCACTATTTTTTATGTCATACATATATGACTGGCATGACCCTATATTAAAACTTTTTTTCTCGACAAGCCGTGTCAGTCTTATATGTCTGACGCATCCAAACAAGTATTAATCTGATGTTTTGAACACAGCGTTGAACGCATTGTGTAGGAATCAGTGGTACGTGTAGCATTTACCGAATAACACCTTGTTACTCTGACTATTTCTTTATAAATAAAATAAAATAAATTAATATAAACTTGAGTAATATTTATAATAATTTTGTAAATATCTACAAATAATGGCAAAACAAAGTTTCTAAGTGACAGTGAATTGAAAGAGATTGCTGAAAATGTAAAACTTATGTGATGAAGAGCACGAAAACTATAGTTCAGATGATTCATTCAATAAATAGTCCTTCGTTGAATGAATATGAAGAAAATCTTCAACAATTTCTTCAAGATTTAGAGTCAGAAGTAACTACAGAAAATATTGAAAATGACGAAATAGTGTAGTGTACCGAATGCATTTTAATTAAAAAAGAAAATGCCTAGACCTTTAAGCGTAGTAATTTAAGTAAACAATCGACAGGAGCCAAAAGAATGAAAATATCGAGGTAGAATGAAACTGATAGTTCAAAGGAAGAGCGCCTTTCAGCGCAGAGGGACAGGCAGTCCTGTACTATAACAGATGAAACTGCTTCCCAGAGAGAACGCCTTAATTCCTCGAGAGCGAGGCAAGACTGGCTATAGGGCGATAGAATCCTTAGCAAAGCATGAAGCGCGCCTCAGCTCTCAGAGGGATAGGCAACCGTGCTTGAGGGCAGATGAGAGTGAACAAGAGCACGAATCTTGCCTCAGCTCTCAGAGGGTTAGGCAACCGTGCTTGAGGGCAGATGAGAGTGAACAAGAGCCCGAAGCTTGCCTCAGCTCTCAGAGGGTTAGGCAACCGTGCTTGAGGGCAGATGAGAGTGAACAAGAGCACGAAGCTCACCACAGCTCTCAGAGGGCTAGCAACCGTGCTTGAGAGCAGATGAGAGTGAACAAGAGCACGAAGCTCACCTAAGCTCTCAGAGGGTTAGGCAACCGTGCTTGAGGGCAGATGAGAGTGAACAAGAGCACGAAGCTCGCCTCAGCTCTCAGAGGGCTAGCAACCGTGCTTGAGAGCAGATGAGAGTGAACAAGAGCACGAAGCTCACCTCAGCTCTCAGAGGGTTAAGCAACCGTGCTTGAGGGCAGATGAGAGTGAACAAGAGCACGAAGCTCGCCTCAGCTCTCAGAGGGTTAGGCAACCGTGCTACAGGGCAGATTAGAGTGAACAAGAGCACGAAGCTCGCCTCAGCTCACAGAGGGTTAGGAAAACGTGGTTGAGGCAGATGAGAGTGAACAAGAGCACGAATCTCGCCTCAGCTCTCAGAGGGTTAAGCAACCGTGCTTGAGGGCAGATGAGAGTGAACAAGAGCACGAAGCTCGCCTCAGCTCTCAGAGGGTTAGGCAACCGTGCTTGAGGGCAGATGAGAGTGAACAAGAGCACGAAGCTCGCCTCAGCTCTCAGAGGGTTAGGCAACCGTGCTTGAGGGCAGATGAGAGTGAACAAGAGCACGAAGCTCGCCTCAGCTCTCAGAGGGTTAGGCAACCGTGCTTGAGGGCAGATGAGAGTGAACAAGAGCACGAAGCTCACCTAAGCTCTCAGAGGGTTAGGCAACCGTGCTTGAGGGCAGATGAGAGTGAACAAGAGCACGAAGCTCGCCTCAGCTCTCAGAGGGTTAGGCAACCGTGCTTGAGGGCAGATGAGAGTGAACAAGAGCACGAAGCTCGCCTCAGCTCTCATAGTGTTATCCAACCGTGCTAGAAGGCAGATCAGAGTGAACAAGAGCACGAAGCTCGCCTCAGCTCTCAGAGGGTTAGGCAACCGTGCTTGAGGGCAGATGAGAGTGAACAAGAGCACGAAGCTCGCCTCAGCTCTCAGAGGGTTAGGCAACCGTGCTTGAGGGCAGATGAGAGTGAACAAGAGCACGAAGCTCGCCTCAGCTCTCAGAGGGTTAGGACACCGTGCTTGAGGGCAGATGAGAGTGAACAAGAGCACGAAGCTCGCCTCAGCTCTCAGAGGGTTAGGACACCGTGCTTGAGGGCAGATGAGAGTGAACAAGAGCACGAAGCTCGCCTCAGCTCTCAGAGGGTTAGGCAACCGTGCTTCAAGGCAGATGAGAGTGAACAAGAGCACGAAGCTCGCCACAGCTCTCAGACGGTTAGGCAACCGTGCTTGAGGGCAGATGAGAGTGAACATGAGCACGAATCTTGCCTCAGCTCTCAGAGGGTTAGGCAACCGTGCTTGAGGGCAGATGAGAGTGAACAAGAGCACGAAGCTCGCCTCAGCTCTCAGAGGGTTATGCAACCGTGCTTGAGGGCAGATGAGAGTGAACAAGAGCACGAAGCTCGCCTCAGCTCTCAGAGGGTTAAGCAACCGTGCTTGAGGGCAGATGAGAGTGAACAAGAGCACGAAGCTCACCTAAGCTCTCAGAGGGTTAGGCAACCGTGCTTGAGGGCAGATAAGAGTGAACAAGAGCACGAAGCTCGCCTCAGCTCTCAGAGGGTTAGGCAACCGTGCTTGAGGGCAGATGAGACTGAACAAGATCACGCAGCTACGATCAGCTCTCAGTGGGCTACGCAACTCTGATAGAGTGCAGATGAGAGTGAACAAGAGCACGAAGCTCGCCTCAGCTCTCAGAGGGTTAGGCAACCGTGCTTGAGGGCAGATGAGAGTGAACAAGAGCACGAATCTTGCCTCAGCTCTCAGAGGGTTAGGCAACCGTGCTTGAGGGCAGATGAGAGTGGACAAGAGCACGAATCTTGCCTCAGCTCTCAGAGGGTTAGGCAACCGTGCTTGAGGGCAGATGAGAGTGAACAAGAGCACGAAGCTCGCCTCCGCTCTCAGAGGGTTAGGCAACCGTGCTTGAGGGCAGATGAGAGTGGCACAGAGCACGAAGCTGGCCTCAGCTCTCAGTGGTCTAGCAACCGTGCTTGAGAGCAGATGAGAGTGAACAAGAGCACGAAGCTCGCCTCAGCTCTCAGAGGGTTAGGCAACCGTGCTTGAGGGCAGATGAGAGTGAACAAGAGCACGAATCTTGCCTCAGCTCTCAGAGGGTTAAGCAACCGTGCTTGAGGGCAGATGAGAGTGAACAAGAGCACGAAGCTCGCCTCCGCTCTCAGACGGTTAGGCAACCGTGCTTGAGGGCAGATGAGAGTGAACAAGAGCACGAATCTTGCCTCAGCTCTCAGAGGGTTAGGCAACCGTGCTTGAGGGCAGATGAGAGTGAACAAGAGCACGAAGCTCGCCTCAGCTCTCAGAGGGTTAGGCAACCGTGCTTGAGGGCAGATGAGAGTGAACAAGAGCACGAAGCTTGCCTCATCTCTCAGAGGGTTAGGCAACCGTGCTTGAGGGCAGACGAGAGTGGACAAGAGCACGAATCTTGCCTCAGCTCTCAGAGGGTTAGGCAAGCCTGCTTAAGAACAGGAATCTCTAGATGAGCGAGAAGCTCGCCACAAGAATTTTTACAAATTTATTTTATTTCAGATTATAAAGCACAAGTAGATAAAAGATTGGAGTACGCAAATAATTTGAAAAGCTCTTTGGTGGATTCATGGCAGAGCATGTTGCATGAATGCAATCCTTATATTCACAGTTTCAGGGCGCTACAATGCGCCTCATGTTGACGTAGTGGCTGTCTTAATGATCGACGAAGCATGTGGTAAAAGATATAGTTCTGAGGACTCACCAAGGTGAGCTTAAAAGAATAGCCGAGACCCACAGGTCTTATGATGCTTTACAGTATCCTCTGATGTTCTGTAGAGGTGAAGATGGTTAAAATTTATTGGTTTACCAAAAGAACCCATCCACTAATGAGGAGAACTCAGGAAAGAAAGTTTCGGCTCTTCAATTTTACAGATATAGACTAATGAATACGCCAGGCCATTTTAATATCATTCATTTTTTCAAAAATCTTACCAATCAATTTTTAGTTGACATGTAAGCGAAAGTAGAAACGGTAGGACTCCAGTTCATAAGAAATAATCAGACAAAATTACGTGTGGAACAGTACATACATTTAAAAGATGCTTTGTAGCAAGGTGATGAAAACCCAGAGAATCTAGGTCGGTTGGTGATTCTACCGTCCAACTTCACTGGGTCTCCTCGCTACATGCACGAACGTGCTCAGGATGCCTTTTGCTATGTCAGAAAATATTCTGGACCTGACCTATTCATTACAATTACAACAAACCCTAAATGGGACGAAATTAAAAATGGGACAAATTCCACAAGATCGGCATGACTTAATTTCAAGAGTTTTTTATCTGAAATTAAAACTGCTGATCGATTTATTGACCCAGGAACAAATATTTGAGAAGATTGCTGCTACATGTATTCAGTCGAATGGCAGAGAAGAGGCCTATCTCTGCGCACATCCTACTCTGGCTTGAGGATAAAATAAGGTCAAATCAAATTGATCAATGCCTACGAGCCAAATTTCCTAACCCTGAAGAAGAGCCTGAACTTCATGAGATTGTCAAGTCTCACATGATTCATGGGACATGTGGTCTTCTAAACATGCAATCTCCTTGCATGAAGGAAGGAAAGTGCACTAAGAGGTATCCAAGGTCATTCATTCATGAAACCTTCACAGGGGAAGATAGCTACCGTACTTACAGGCGACGGGGCCGAGATTCTGGAGGCTTTAAAACCCAGCTTCAGATGAATAAGCAAACGGTTGTCGTCGATAATAGATGGGTAGTTCCATATTCCCCTGTGTTGTTGAGGACATTCAAAAGACATATCAATGTCGAATTCTGTAGCAGCGTATTACGTAAAAAAATACATATGCGAATAAAGGAAGTGACCAGGCCTGCTTTGCTGTGCAAAATGAATGCGACGAAGTACTGAATTATCAATCAGGAAGATACATCAGTACTTCTGAGGCCATTTGGAGGCTCTTATCGTTTCCTATCCATGAAAGATACCCTCCTGTCATTCATCTTGATGTGCATCTTAAGAACGGGCAAAGGGTGTATTTTAAACCAGAAAATGCCCAAAACAGAGTAACTAACCCTCATCCTTCAATATTTGTTCGAAAAAATCTTTGTCCTTATTCCTCTGTCTTCATAGAAATTCACATAGATATCTATTAGTTTCCGTCTTGTGCCGCTTCTTCTCAGTCTTCCGGTTCCTGCTTTTTGCCCTAGCCCACAGAGATTCTATCGTCTGGGTATATGCGCCCGTATTTGGGTCAACAAAATTCTTCGAATGATTTACCGTCAAATGGCGGTATCTCAACTCGGGCAACTTTTCTTCTAACCCCTGGTAAGATGTCCAGCAATCTGAGATTATTGTTGTAACTGGTCTAATACAACACCTGATGCACTCCAGGAGCGTGGCTGATGTACGGTCAGGGACAAAATATATAAAACACTCTCTTGTCTCCCTACAAATTCCCCCGAATACCCACTGCTTGGGGTAGATTCTTCCAACATTAGCCTTACGCCTGCTGAAGCACGACTCATCAATTTGCACAGTTAAATTCTCACCTCCGATAACTGCTGGTGTCTTGAGTAAACTGTTGGCACAGATTTCTTGTAGCATATTTTTTTAATCAGTAATAGTATTTGAACTGATATTTAATTCTTTGGTGCAAAACTTAGTGGAGGTGTACTCTTGTGACCAGCAGTATATTAATAAAACAGCCTTATTAAGAGGTAATCTAACGTTCTCAAACCATGTATCCACACAAAGCCCCTTCTTGGTTCGGCAGCTACGTTTGTGGCAGGTCCACTTCCCACTCCTTGCATCACAATTCATAAAATGTCCTTCACTGCACACCCTTACCTTGGGGATAAGGCGCATTTCCTAGAGAAATGCGACAACATTTTCTTCATCCCTCCACAAGTTATACACTTCAAACAAATTCATTTTCTTCTTAGCAAAACAGTAGCACTGATACGTGTAAACAAATAATTCCTTAATAAATGCCATATGATTCATTAAGTTACTCAGAAATAACCTGTATGATAACAACTGTTCCTAAAAAGTCACTGGCTCCCTTAAAGTGCAAAAGACCCGACGACTTTGCTAAAACTTTGCTTTACGAGGATGTGCCAAGTTATTACACCTACGATAAGCAGAGAGGTGTCTTTCAAAGAAGGAAACGAGGGTCACCAGTTGAGGGTTATACTGGCATAAGAAAAGAACGCGTAATAGGGCGTGTATAGACATGGTATAGACCATTCACCCCAATAATAGCGAATGCTATTACCTCAGAATGTTGCTCTATAAAGTAAGAGGACCAACTTCCTTCCAAACATTAAAAACTGTGAATGGTATAGTCCAGCCGAGTTATCCGGCAGCTTGCAAAGCACTAGGTTTGCTGGAGGACGATTCTCATTGGGAAGACACATTGAGAGAGGCTTGCATGTGTCAGAGCCCATCAAGCCTCAGGCAGCTCTTCTCTATCATGCTGGTGTTTTGCAACCTGCATGATAGATCCTCTGCAATTATGGGCTAAATTCAAAGAACAATTTTCCGAGGATATAATCAGAGACCTTGGTCGAAATTTCCCTGACATTAATATTGAATTTAATAGTGAAATTGGGAACAGGTCTCTGCGGTTAATCAATGACATAGTTTCCACTATTGGAGGATTGTCTTTAGATAATTATGGTCTTCCCAAACCACACAATGCTCGGGGAAGTATGCCAAACCAAGATTTTCTAAGAGAAACCTCCTACGATCTCAAACAGTTAAATAATTATGTTAACATATATGAACCTAAACTTATAGAAGAGCAAAGGACTGCGTACAATATCATCCTAAACAGTGTGAACTTAAATGAAGGAAGATTGTTTTTCCTGAATGCACCTGGTGGTACATTCTTAATCAATTTGATTTTGTCCAAAATCAGATTTAATGGTAAGATTGCTTTAGCCGTTGCTTCGTCTGGAATTGCTGCTACACTAATTCCAGGTGATAGAACAGCACATTCTATGTTTAAGATTCCTTTCGAATTCGACGACATAGAAAGTCCCGTTTGTAATATATCAAGGAACAGCGACGTGGCTAAAGTTTTGAAAGAATGTGTACTTATAATATGGGACGAGTGTACCATGGCCAATAAAAAAGCAGTCGAAGCAATAGACAGAACGCTGAGGGACATTAGGAACAACAATAGTGTCATGGGGGATATTTTAACTGTGCTGTTCTCCGGAGACTTCCGCCAGACGCTGCCTGTTGTTCCTAGGGGGACCCGGGCTGATGAAGTCAATGCTTCGCTGAAAATGCTGTCAATGCTTCATTGGGGTCATGTTCAGAAATTAACTGAGAAAACAAACATGAGGGCTCGCCTAGGAAATGATAAAAACAGTGAGGAATTTTCTAATTAAAAATAGGAGATGGTGCGTTAATCGAAGCAGACAATGAAATTACTCTTCCAGAGGATTTATATAAACCAATTGCTAATATGGAAGAGCTAATTTCATCAGTCTATCCAGCTTCAAAAATAGAGGAGATGCCAATATCGTGGCTTTGTGAAAGGGCAATATTGACTCCTAAAAATGATTTAGCAGCTTCAATCAATTCGGCGATCCTAGGCCTTCTCCAGAGTGACGAGGTAGTATACTCCTCAGTGGATACTGTAGTCAATCAAGACGATTCAGTACACTATCCTACTGAGTTCTTCAACTGCGTCACTGCACCTGGGCTGCCCGCTCAAAAGCTTTTATTGAAAATAGGAGCACCTAAGAGAGAAATTTAAATGCTCCCAAACTCTGAAGTGGTAAGAAGAAGAACGTGTAAAGATTTGATTGAGGCATCCATCATGTTTCCAAGAATGCCAATCATTCCGTCCAACTACCTGTTCCAATTCAGACGCTTACAATTTCCAGTGTCTGTTTGTTTTGCTAAGTCAATAAACAAATCTCTAGGACATACACTGAAAATAGCAGGCGTCGATTTGAGGAGCTTTTCAACAATTTTGAGGACAACTCTATGTAGCCTGTTCCAGGGTTAGTTACAGACATAACCTTTTCATTTATGCACCGGACAGAAAAACTAAGAATGTTGTATATAAAGAAGCTTTGATATGATTATTAGTTATGAAAACAAAACAGCACATCAAGGGCCAAGACATGCCACTCTGGTTTGATGGTTGATGTAATCAACTTGACACTTTCCCTGCCGTATTGTGGGGGCATTAAAACTCTTCTTTATTCAAAGTAACTACTCAATAGCCTTACCCTATAGAGTGGGTATCATGGGAACAGATAACATAGAGTGCAAAACTGAGTTTAATATTTGTCCCAGTGGCATTGTGTCTATGTTAATGCTTGCTCATCATTCTGTCATAAGCAATTCCCTGGGTAAAAACAGACACCTCATTTATCGTGTACCCATGTAAATATCTATAAGTTCACAGTAGTTACCAGACCCAAGGGCTATAATTCACGCTGAAAAGTTAAATACCGTAAGCCCTGCCAAAAAATTACCATCAGTCACCAATGATTACCCGAGAGAAGCAATGGGTACCTTTTACTTGTTTATTTGGGTTTTAAAGACATTTCAAAACATAGAACAATACAATACTAATAACAATAATATAAGTCCACTAACCTTTAACAGTTTATAAAAGACACAATTTATAAGGGGGTCCCTAACCCCTTGGATGTCCCTAAAGGACATAATAAAAAAAGTGCTACCACCCAAAAAGGAGTTCATTGCCTTAACCTAACACAAAGCTCTCTCTTTCAAAAAAAAAAACCCAAAAAAGTAAATGAAAATAAATAAAACAGAAGAGAACAACAACAACAAAAAAACCTCATACATATTTGTCTAAAAAATGCTTCCTAACAATAATGCACTCATAAAAAAAAAAGTCCGTCACGCAGGGGCTGCGTAAACTAAGCAGAATTCCCAAGTGAAGTTTTACAATAGGGAAATCTGCCTAATAACAACTGTAGTAGTAAGAAACCTCTAAACCTAAAACATTATTTAGGGCGTAATAACCCAGTAGTTTCTAGCCCCAAAAAACAGTTGACCTAACCTCTAAACCTATTCACGAGGGACGAATAGTTATAGAAATGGCCGCCAGAGCTCTCGCCGGAAAGTTCGAACATAGCCTACTGGTGACTACACGCAGAATACAAATGCAAATATCTCGGTTAATATTCAAGATACAGAATAAATGTATAGAACAATATTTATAGTAAATTTAATTTGCAATAAGATTTATCCTATACAATTTTTCGATCCGACGCATAATAACGGAGATATTTTGAATTTTCAAAAATCCCCCCTCTAAACCCCCCCTCCCACTGGTCCGATTTCAGCCATTAACGAACTTGATCTTCCTTTTTACATAAAACGATTAAATTCCGAGTTTGGTAAAGATCAAACAAAAATTGAGACCGCTAGAGCATTAACAGACAAATATATATATATATATATATATATATATATATATATATATATATATATATATAATTTTGAACGGACCTCATTTTCGTCATCTCCTGGGTAGGATCGATGGACATTTGAAGAAATTTTTCGAAACTCGCATCATGAGTACGACCTCAATAGCTGATTTCCCTTAAGGGAAATCTGCTAAAAAAAAATACATAAAATAAAACAAAACATTCCTCCTAGAAATACAACTTCTTAAAACTAAAACTACCAACTACAAAACATATAGAAATATAATACATTAAAAAAAAGAAGAAAACCTCTTAATAATAAAAAAACCAAAAAAAAAAAAACATAAATAAATAAATAACAATCAACGCTTCTAGGCCGAAGCGTCACTCCACAGTTCGTCCTGAAATGAGCACACCATAGATTCGGGGCCCTTCCACCATACCTGCCGAGCCTATCCAACACCTTCTCTTGGTCTGCCAGTTGCTCTGAAGCCTTGAGTAAAGATACTGAACTTGGCCCACACGAACCAGGTTCCACTGAGCACTTTGATGGTGATCCACTCCAGTGTATCCTGACTCACTTCTAGCTCTCGCAGCCCATCTGCACTCTTTTTGCACCAAACGCCTTTATAAGACAGGGTTACCGGCAGAACCCTCACCATGCCTAACTCCACATCAGCGAGCTTGGCAACAGCCACCTTCAACTCCAGCTGATCATATTTACTTCTCTTCCTAAAGAAGCTGTCTTCCAAGGGTGCCGCCGCGGTGACCACGTGCACATCAATAATAGCGGCCTTGCCTTTATACTCCACGACCAAGTCCGGCCTAAATTTACCCTGTGGGGTAATAAAAACACTTTCATGCCACGTATGCCACCCTCTCATGATGAAACCCCGCCTTACAAATCTCACTACCTCGTCGTGCCGGTATATCCTTAGCCTGCGAATATATGGGCAGATGCTCATGATGTGGGCCATCGTCTCCAGGGAGTCACACCCAGCTCGGCAAGTGGCATTCCTCCTCCGCTCCGGCTGAACACCGGGAAGTCCTCATCCTGGTAGGGATTGCCCCTCTCACAATCCTCGAGAAAGCAACGGATTGCTTTCCCGACAATTCTGACGCTCTTGAACCAATCTATGCAGTAGAGGCAGTCACCTTTCTACATTCACTCAAATCCTTACAGTCAACCCTTGCATACAGCTCATTCATACATGTCACGTTCACATCCAGGATATTTTCAGGTGGCACCAACCGTTTGGCCCTAAGAAAGGGTATATTTGTGGCCAAAGAAGGAATTCCAGTCCCACCATTCCTCCAACCAGCATGAATAAACGCATTACAGAAATCCGGTGGGAGATGCAACCATTTACGTACTAAAGCCCTTATACCCACATCCATTCGACGGAGCTCAACCGGGTTTGGTTTTCCAAGCACCAACCCATGGAACCACCGGGGTAAAACGTAAGTCCTCAAGCTTCCATTTTCTGCTGCGGCTTCAGTGGTGCTCTATCGATCTTAAAACATTACGTCCATCCAATTAGGCACAAAGGGCGCCGCCCCACGATGCGAAAACGGGACGCCAAGGTACACCCAGACATTTTAAACTCCGAGGGCCCGAACAGGCTCTTCGGAAACCCTAAGACCCGATGCCGGGCAAACCTTGGCCACCCTTCGTCGGCCTGAGGACCTAAGCTCCAACCCGACACACTTCCCTGGGTTTAGCTCCAAACCACAATCCCGAAGCGCACATTAAAACCGTCTCAGGGACACGTTGAGACCTTCTTTCGAGGATGCTAGAAGAATGAGATCGTCCACATAGGCAATGAACGACAGCCTGACAGTACCCAAAAGAAAGCCGAATCAGGTCCGTGATGCCTCAATCACATGCTCAATGACCATATTGAATAAAATCGGTGAGAGCGGGCCTGCCACGGCCAGGCAAGATGTCCCGCGAATACCGACCTCCAGCACAGATCACCGAGACGCTCTCTGCCTAGACACCATCAAGATATCTAACAAAACCCACAGGTAGACCAAGGGCTCAAGCAACAGCCAGGATCGCATGACGACTGATCGAATCAAAGCCTTTTTGACATCCAGGACTGCTAAACAAATATTCCCTTTCTTCCTCCAAGCATTCCGGAGCACAGAGTCCAAGAGAAAAGCATTGCAGGCAACCCCATCAATGCCACTCAGAAACTCCTGGTAGTCACCAGGGCTAACTGGACTGTCTGATTTGGAGATAATCGTGACCCGCGCACGAAGCTAGCTCCAAAACCGGATCTTCCCGGTTCTTTTGAGCGGCCTCGACGTTGGGAGTTACAATAACCACCTTCTTATCCTTCCTCTTCCGTAAGCCTATCACCTCCCATCCTTGGGTCTTAGGTTTGACTACCTCTTTTATTTTGTCACAAATTTCCTCCGCCGAAGCAACATTCAAGCCAGAAGCAATGGGTACCTTAGCTAGTGTAATACATATATCCACTTTTAACGAGAATGGTTTAACAAATGTTACAAATATGTTTTCTTAATAGGTGTGCTATAATCTCTCCCAAATTTAAAATACGTCAATGCTATCGAATAAGCAAGTCATTCGTGTTAACATGAATTATATCAACAGTTCCGAAAAAAGCTTCAAAGGAGGACGAGTTGCAAAAACTTAATAAAAAGTATCTGAAACTATTAAATTCTGAAGAAATTGTTAAATTGAGATGTTAATGGCTAAATAAAGAAATACAATTATCTCCGTTAATAATTGCGAGAGTAAAAATATATATTCTGAGTTGGTATTCTGGCAAATGACTTCTAATGTAGGTAGGATGAAAGAATTGTTACAGTGGAAGCGTAGCCTTTTTCATCCTACCTACATTAAAAATATATAGAAAAATTTGCATATAAATGTAACAAGATTCGTACTGCAAAATGATTTTCGATTCAAAAAATAAGGATTTTTCACACCCCTCGTCCCCCAATGGTTCAATTACATCTCTTAATAAATTGGATTTTTAGTATTAACTACAATTTTAAACATTGAATTTGGTAACGATGAAATAAAAATTGCGATCACTAGAGCGTTAACTGTGATTATATAATATAGCCCACATTGTTAAACCTAGAGTGGCGATTTCGATTCCCGCCCAGTAAATAGTAATTTATTCAGGAACAAACACATTAAATAAAATAAGCCGTCCCAATTAGCTGTAGTAGCACAAAGTGGACATAAGTAAAATTGATATAGTTTGAACGGATTTCATTTTCGACACCAGGGTAGGGTCGATGGGCATTTGAATAAATCTCATTACGACTGTAACACCAATAGATGATTTCCCTTGTGTCATCAGACGATCTTGAAGCGGTTGAAATTCAGGGTACAGAAGAATAGGATTAGAGAATTAACTACATTTCAGCATACCAGCGACCTAATCTAAACTTGCTCAACTGTTCTGGTGGATGTGGTGTGAACTCGGAAAAGCAATTCCAAAATTGCTGCCAAGGCCCAAAAAGGCATCTAAATTCAAATGGAAACTCAGACCGAAATATGATACCCCCACAATAATACTACACTCATTTTCATTATTAAGAGAAATCTTATTATTTTATTTGTTAGAGAAATCAATATTCCCACCTTCTTTAATGACTATATCAACATGCCAAGATAATCATAAAACGCTTGGCTCCAATTTAAAATGCCAAATAATGTATTCAATGGCACTTGCTACTCGAGATACGTCTTATATGTTCGGCGTAACGTCATTATATAAGATTTTAAAACCTAAAACACCCAGGTTGTATTTGATAAATGCCATTCAATATTTAACTAGATTCTTTAAATACAAGATTACATTTATAATAGCTCAGTACAGACCAGGAAGAGGAATCGTTTGAGGTTTCTGAAAATGGAGAGTTCGATATATTTACGTTATCATGAATTGAGTTGAAAAATGTTAGGTGCATACCAAATACACTCCCCGACAAAATTATAGGCCACCCCTAGTTAGTAATAAAGATATTTTGAATTTTCAAATTCTCCCTCTAAACTCACCCCCCTATTCCGGGTGTGAATACAGCTATAAACTAAAATGATCACTAGTGTTAAATATAAAATATGCTATAGAAGAAATAAACATTTTTAATTATAGAACGTAAAATTTTAAACGACGCCATCACACGAAGTATCATGTACCTCAAACAGGAAAACTGCAATGAAAAGAAAATTTGGTATTTAAGCTTCCAATTAAGGGGTTCATGATATAACGGCTTGTTGCTAATACGACTTGGGGTTTACTAAAGACTGAAAACTAAAAAATGCAAATATCTCTCTAAATATTCAGCCAGTTTTTGACAATATTGTATGTCATACTTCCTCGAAAGCAAATAAATACTGTTCTAATCCCACTGCCTTCCAAAATGGAATATCAGTAATAAGGTCTGATCCTTCTTACCATAGCATTAGCTAAAATGAAAATATTGACATGCGACAAAAGTATAGGTCAGCCTCTCAGTTCTTATCTAAATCTTGCTATTGGAACACTGTTAGTGACTAGTGCCACTGGGAAGTGATAGTTGTTTTGATCAGTGAGTCTAACTAAATTTTATTAAGTAATGCCTAGGGGAAAAGAGTAATCTGCGAGTGAAAAGGATGTGATTAAAACATTACGCGATAACAACTTGACAATATCGAAAATCGCTCGAACTTTAATTAGAAGCAGGCATTTAATAAGAAATTTCATTAGGCTGGGCAACGATTATGGCAAGAAGAAAAGCACAGGTAGGCCCATGGCAATGACAGTTCGAGAACAGCGAGCCATTTTACGCCATGCATCCAACTCTTCAGCCACAGCGAGAGACATTTATGAACAAGCTGGGGTCCAAACAAACGTCAGGAATGTTCAACGCCTTTTGCAAAAGACCAGTCGTTTAAAGCGCCTTAAACTGAAGTCAAAGCTCCCTTTTTCAAAATCAGACAAAGCCAACAGAAAGAAGTTTGACAATTCACCTGTCCACACTGCTCGAATAGTAAAAAAATTGTTTGCTGCCAAAAATATTCCCGTTTTACCCTGGCCAGTCCAATCACCAGACCTTAACATAATTGAGAACTGCTGGGGTGAAATTTCTCGTGCAGTTTATGCTCGAGGGAGACAGTTTAACTCCGTAGAAGAACTGAAATCTTGCATCGAAGAAAAGTGGTCCACTATTCGTAAAAAGTATATAAAAAAAAAAACTTTTTAAATCTCTCCCAAAGCGACTGGCTGAAGTCTTAAAAAGAAATGGCGGCTCAACGCATTATTGTTATAATCAAAGGTAACAGAAATTAAATAATGTGTTTTTGTTTGTTTTTTTGATTAGAAATATACTTATTTCATCAAATTTACTATTTTTTATTTGTCCTTGCAAAAATAAACTAAATTATATAACAATTGACCAACTAAAATTAATTTTTAACAGAAAAATTGAGGTGGCCTATAATTTTGTCGGGGAGTGTATTATTGCAGATTATATTAGATTATAGAGTATCATTCCAGAATGTGGGAAATCTGCTAAGCTTATTAACTCCTTGGTGGCCGACTTTTTGGATTGCAGTAAACTAATAAATCCGATGTGAAATCGTCATGACTTCCTTGAAATCCTTTGAAATACAATAATGAACCGCTTTGATTGACTTCATTTAACACGATTTAATTTGAAAGTTAAGTAAGATATCTCCTTGATAATTGAAACATTCAATTATTCATATTCAACTCTTACTATTAGTCATCGTACGTTACCAATATGTCATGAAATGCCTTATTCCAAGATTAAATTCAAAATATTGTTATCAATCATTTTTACTATATGTGGTACATATAAACAGGTATCGTCATCGATTAAGATTTTATCACAACCCCAGCGTGACGGGCTTTTATTGAATGAGTTCGTTTATAAAAAAAAATCCTGTTGCCCAGGGGGAACCCTCTTGATTTACTAAGTGAGGTTAACACATTAAAAACCAATATGGCTAACCTGAGCCTCGCATGTAAAATTCATGATTCCGAAAAAGAATAAGGTATATTAGTTGATAACAAGACTCCTTTATGGATAAATGTAATAAATACAGCTATTCCATCTTCAATGAAACAGACGAAAGAAACCATACGTTCTCTACCTTTCAAGAGGCCCCCGCATGGTGCTGCCATCTATGTGTCAGCCCTGGGAACTACCCAGCTCCAGTTGTAAGCAGAGAACAAAAGCAGTAGAAGACAAAAAAAGAGACTAGCAGTCAGTCTACTTTTCTTGAGAGAGCCCACTAGACCATAAAAGCAGTATTTTATTTATTGTTAATATGCCTCAAAACTATGGCTAATTAACTAGCATCCAAGCCAAGGCGGGTGGCAGGGGAGGAGATATGGCAGGAGAGAAGATATTGATGGAGAGAGAAATGGAAGAAGTAAGGAGAAAAAGGGGAATGAATAACCATCAGAAGGAAAACAACACACAAGGAAGCCAGGCACAATAAGTCAACAGATCATCACCTTTCAATATTGTAATTCTTAATATTTTTCATTGTATATTATATATGCGGCAACACTTTCAATAGACTGTTTTGTTTTATCACTATCTAACCACATTTATACAGTCCACCCTCATGAAAACCAGCATTTGCATAAACCCAAATAGTCAGAGGGTAATATTCATTTCCAAATGAATTAACAACACATTAAACAACAGCTGATTTAGGACACTAAATGATTATATAAGTTATTATTTGATGAACAATAATCTCTGTCTCACGACTCCCTAATTAGGCTATCTATAGTCCCAGCTTGGCAAGAAAAGTGTGGTAACATGTATATAACACGTCCAAATTAGTCTTAGTTGCACAAAGCATATGTTACACAAAATTAGACTATGTGAATTGTTTTGTAAGTATATAATCAAATAAAATAAATTTCACTGCGGGACTCAAACTGACAATATTGTTGCGAAAATTAAATACATGAAAAAATTAAACAGATAGTCACGTATTTGAGAAGTATGAAGTAGATCAAAGAGACCGACAGATGTTCTCGGCAAGACCCAACCGACCTTTCTGAAACTGTCTCGGACTCATCCTTTGATGTTATAAGCATGTACAACTCGCCCGACAGTTTTAGTTTGTTTTCAGCTGTTGTCAAGTGAACATCAGTGCTACAGTGCGCCTTAGTGCAGTGCGGTAATTTTTATGTGAAGAACAGTGTTGTGCCACGACTCAGTAAAGAACAGCATAGTGCCGTGTTTAAGACAGTGCAGTGCGTTAACATCGCGCAGTAAAGGACAGTGCAATGCCGTCTTTTGTGAACTTCAGTGATCGTGAGTGAATTATTGGACTGTGTAATAACAAGAACAGTGAAGCAATCAGTGCATACTGTGAGTACTAGTTAAGAATAATTAACGAAGTTAGTAGTCTGTTGTTAAATAAATTGTGGAGTGATAAAAACTGTGAAGTTTGTGTGTTCAATTTTGCATCCAAAAAAACTCTTATAAACAACGTTTATTACTGTTTTAGCAGATTTCCCATGAGGGAAATCAGCTATTGAGGTCGTGCTCATGACGCGAGTTTTGAAAAATTTCCTACCCAGGAGATGACGAAAATGAGGTCCGTTTAAATATATATATATATATATATATATATATATATATATATATATATATATATATTTGTCTGTTAACGCTATAGCGCTCTCAATTTTTGTTTAATCGTTACCAAACTTCATATTTAAGCGTTTTACGTAAAAAGAGAGATCAAGTTCGTTAATGGCGGAAATCGGACCAGTGGGAGGGGGGAGAGGGGGGATTTTTGAAAATTCAAAATATCTCTGTTACTATACGTCGGATCGAAAAATATTATAGAATCAATCTTATTGCAAATTAAATTTACTATAAATATTGTTATATACATTTATTCTCTATCTTGAATATTAACTGAGATATTTGCATTTGTATTCT
>CM032230.1:19565000-19710000 GCA_019009955.1 Riptortus pedestris | reverse complement strand
TTCATTCAAAAGCTTAATACTGCATTATTTATTGAAAAAAAAAACCATGGCTTTGAACAATGTTAATGAAATACTTGGGAGCCGAATAACAGTAATTAACCCGCAGTCTTTGAAAGGAACCTCAATTGACCAAGGCATAATAGCAAAAGCTATAATCATAGGATCAAAGGTTATACAAACAAAGGACACAATCAAGATAAAACTTCAAACAGATACATCTACCATATACGTATGACACAAACATTAGAGAGAAGCTTCATTTAAACACAAGTAACCTCAGACCAAAGAAAGCATATAAACTTAGATTATTGTCTAGAATATTTAACCCTATTAACTGGGGAAGTCCCTTTTCAATTACGCAGCACATAACGGGTGAGAACTCATTCACTGATATGTCCGGACGATACGCCCAGAGGACGGAACATTTTTTTTTTATTTATGCTTAAAATAAATGAAAAGACGTATTCATATGTCCTACCCATATCTGATAAAGTTTACGTTGGACGTATATATAAGCCCCGCTCGGTTAATAGGTTAATGAGCAAAGAAACTAATTATTCCATATTTATGTCTACATTAGGAACCCTTTTTGAGTTTATTTGAAGTCTGGAATTAAAAGATCGGTCATATGATGCACGTTACGAAATAGATATAGATTTTGATGAATTTTTATTCTACATCTCGATGTCCGATGACTATATGAAACAGGAATTAGACGTATTATATGAGGAAGTGGAAGAAAATTGGAGAAATGTATCTTTACCATACGTGGAATGTTATTACTCATGACTGTAAAACCATTAATTGCTAAAAATATAAGCAAATGAGATACAAAAAGAATGAGAGCCTTTTAAGAACCTGTTGGAGGAGCATCCGAAGCCGGCATTGTCAAATATAAAGCCATTGTGACCAAATCTTCTTTAATCATTCAAATATGCTCAATGATTTCATGTATTCGACCAACTATATTAGCTTACCACTTCGCAATAACTACACAAACCAGTATTCCATTCCACAGTGGATACTGTAGTCAATCAAGAATATTCAACATTGTTGTAGGGTTATGTTAAATAAGGTACGAACAAATCTGCAAAATGGGTTAGTTCTGCCTAAGAATAGAGCAAACCGAATACCAAACCACCGGGTCACTGGACTTGAGCTTCACTCACAAACTTTCATAGAAGTAGGAGCGCCATAATGCTCCTGAGAAATTTAAATACTCCCAAACTCTGTCAAAGCACAGTCTTCAGAATAATTAGGCTTTATAAGAATTTGATTGAGGCCTCAATTATGGAAAGAGTGTGAAAAAGGTGGAGTAGTTTTGATTTCAAGAATTCCAATCACTCCGACGCTTACAATTGCCAATGTATCGTATCTCAGACTTCCTCGCTGGCCTGAATGCTCTTCTTTAAACCGGCTTTCTGCTCTTCATAGAAGAGTTACGAGAGGACAACTGAATCAGAAGGCAGTGTTCCCAGAGTCTGTTAGTTTTACTATGGCAATAAACAAATCTCAACACAGAAAATGGCAGGCGTCGATATGAGGAAGTTGCTTTTCCCATGGACAACTCTATGTAGCCTGTTCCCGGGTCAATTACAGATATAATCTTTAAACTTATACACCGGACGGAAAAGCTAAAAATATTGTATATAAAGAAGCATTTATATGATTATTTAGGTACGAAAATAGGAGATTTCCCTTCAGGGAAATCTGCTAAAAATGAAACAGGATTAACAGGACGCGAAGGACCATGGCCTACCTAAAAGATGACGTAGTTCACCAACCCCTGACACCACCATACTCTGGACCTCATCTTGTACTACACCGACAACCGAAGACCTTCAAGATTCAGCCTACTGCTGGTCCCAGGAATCAGTGGAGATACGATAGTCAGAGCCCTACACCGTGACTTGGATCTGTCACTATGGAGTCCCTGCTAGAATAACAACGTACCAAGGGCGGCAATGCGACAATCAAATCTTGTGCAAGCTACACACACCTTCTGAAGACCAAGCGCTACTACTGGTCCCAGAACAGTCTCGCTCGACCGCCTGAAGGGTTCCTGCACCATCCAGGACACTCTGTAACAGATCTCATCCGAACCCCAGCACAGCAGACCTCGGTGAATCCCAGTCTTCAGTCGATGACACAGCCACTTGAAACTCGTAGAGGAAGACCCATTAGACTTCCTGTCCGCTTCCATGACTCTGTCATTGGGGGGAATGTTGTGGGCAGCCGTAGAGGACGGACATGTTTTGTGCTCCGCGTATTGTCAGTGGAAAAATTGAAGTGCGAGTTTTTGTGTTTGTGAAGGGTAAAGTGTGTGCAGTTCGTTGTGGCGCAGTTTTGTGGAAAGTTTGGTTGAAATCAAACAGGATTAACAGGACGCGAAGGACCTACCTACTCCGGTTTGGTGGGAGGGATCAGCTTGACTCCCTGCCGTATTGGTGAGGCATTATTAGAAGGAAAACATTCTACGAGGCACCTACTTTGCGAAACAAGCACTTGACAAGTGCATCCGTACCTGTCTGCATCGTTGAAACAAACCATTTTTTCACAAATCCACAACCTTAGTCACCCTTGAATACGCGGGTCAAGGCGCCTCAACGATTTTTCTTGCTCAACATTGCCACCTGGGCACGTCCTTGTGTGTCTTGCTAACCGAGTAATTACATCGACGCACTCCGGGAACCTTTGCTCCAAGTGGTCGCTCCGAGCAAGTCCACAAAGACATTATTGGACCACTTCCAACATAGGTCGCCAAACGTTCTTGTCTTCCTATGGCAGATAGGTTTGCCCGGTGTCCCAGAGCGGGACCAATTCAAGACATCAGTGCACATACGATAGTCAGAGCCCTACACAGGACTTGGATCTGTCGCTATGGCGTCCCTACTAGAATAACGACAGACCAAAGGCAGCAATGCGTTAGTCAAATCTTGTGTAAGCTACACACACCTTCTAAATACCAAGAGCTCTAAGACAATATCTTACCACCCACAAAATAACGGATGTATTTAACAGTGTCACAGGACACTCAAAACAGCACTCATCGTGGTGAACTGACCTGCTGCCCATTGTACTTCTTTGGCCTGAGAGCAACAGTACGCGACGATGACACCAGTAGTGCAGCAGAACTGGTATTCGGGCAGACCCTACGGTTGCCTGGTGAGTTGCTCGCAATCCACCAACTACCTGAGGACCCCGAGAAGTTCCTGCGAGACCACGTGAAGGACCTTTGTCCAGCACCACAACGCAGCACCTAAGGAGCTCAGTAACTGTAGTCATGTCTACCTAAAAGACGACGCAGTTCACCAACCCCTGACACCACCATACTCTGGACCTCATCTTGTACTAGACCGACAACCGAAGACCTTCAAGATTCAGCCTACTGCTGGTCCCAGAACAGCCTCGCTCAACCACCTGAAGGGTTCCTGCACCATCCAGGGCACTCCGCAACAGATCTCATCCGAACCCCAGCACAGCAGACCTCGGCGAATCCCAGTCTTCCGCCAATGACACAGCCACTCGAAACTCGTAGAGGAAGACCCATTAGACTTCCTGTTCGCTTCCAAGACTCTGTCATTGGGGGGGTCCCGGCACGGGGCCGGCCCTTCCCAATGGCAGCAGTAAGCCCCCGCTGTGTAGCTGCTGGGTAGGGGAACCGTAGGAACAGTAGGTCCTTAGTCGGCTTTGCTGTTCCGGGCCGGGGATCATTCCGGCCTTAATGGGGTAAGTTTCTAGCGGCTTACTCAATACTACTAGCGGGCTGGGTGGAGTCCGGAGTGGAGGCTTGCCTTCACTGCCGGTCATAGACGTAGTGGTCGTGTGTTCAAAGCCCGAGGACATACAGGTCAGGAAACTGGTACATGTGCTCTTCGTGTGGGAGCTGGTTAGTAGGAGACTGTCCCTTACATAGGATCGCTAAACCATCGTAGCGAATCCTCAGTCACCAGAGATGTGTTGGATAGGTGTAGGGTGGATTAAGGCTGTAATGGCTAGGTGCCTCCTGCATTGTTGCCACACTTCGAATGGGTACACAATGTCATTGGGGGGAGTGGTGTTGGCAGCCGTAGAGGATGGACGTGTCTTGTGCTGTGCGTGTTGTCAGTGGAAAAATTGAAGTGCGAGTTTTTGTGTTTGTGACGGGTAAAGTGTGTGCAGTTCGTTGTGGCGAGGTTTTGTGGAATGTTTGGGTGAAATCCATCGAACGGAAGTGACGTTATTAGTGTTTGTCGGTATTCACGTGGTCGCCGATTTCGGCTTCCGGTGGAGATATCGAGGTGATTGACGGCTTGTTGAAAAGAGGAAGCTGAGTGGAGTAGAGTTGTGAAGTCGTTTTGGAGGTAAGTGTTGTACTTAAATGGGGGGAATGGAAAGTTGGGGGAGGAGTACACGAGGATCTCGGGTTCCGGAAGGGTTAATTAAAACTCGTTTGTGGGTTAGTAAGAAGGGAGGGGTTAAGAGAACGTTTTTGGGAAAATTTGGGAAATTTTCCCAAGACAGTTCTTGGATTCTAAACCGCTTAGCTCCAAGCCAAACGCCACTGCCTTCAAATCTCTTATCACTTCCGTTATAGAGTGCTTAGATTTAATCATTTGGAGACCGAAGATCCTGGAGATTTTATATTTATTTTGCTACGATACTTCGACTCTTCAACCAAGTTATCGTTTGAGAGGAAATTTTCCGAAATTGACTTCCCTCCTATAGACATTTAGTGGACTTTATCAAAGTAGAGTGGAAATCGTTAGACGCTATTTTTGATGAGTCAGATCAACCTTCACATATGAGTTCATCAAGTCACAACACCTCAAGGTCACTTTACCATTCTAGAACATCCTTATTATCAGACGATGGAGCAAAAGATTTTAAAGCGTCAAATCAACATTCTGGCAAGAAACCCGATTCTAGACATATGCTCCCTAAAATTGTCTGCCCTGTTTGCAAGGCGTCTCACAGTCTTTAAAAATGTACACAATTTAGGTCTACAACAGCTGCCAAGAAATTATCATCATTAAAAGGATGGGACGGCTGTACCAATTGTTTGTCACACAAACATCAGACCACATCATATCCTTCCATGAGACGATATTCCATCTGCAATCAGCGTCGTCACACGTGGCTCCATCAACCACAACAACATACAAACGTAGCCCAGCCAGCTGAAGAAACCTCTCCAGTCAAAACAGACAGGGTTCGAGCCATGCAAACAACGGATCTCAGGGATTGGTCAGGTCAGCCTCAATAACTATTGGTAGACTGAAATGCGTCCTTCGAACGAGAATGTCCTCTTCAACCTCAAAGGAGCTTACTTCCCAAGTAATTGTTGTACCCAAGATTACGAGTAACTTACCTCAAATAACACTACCTAGCTCTCTCCAGACAAGACACAAGGGCTATTGTCTAGCTGACCCTTATTTTTGGAAACCTGCCCCTGTAGAAATGCTTTTAGGTGGTGATTTATTTTACGATATAATTACAGGTCCACCTATCATAATCAAACATGACATTCCTAGGCTGCTCCCAACGATTTTTGGATTTATAGCAGCTGGTCCCCTCAAGTCCCATTCGGTGCCCACTGAAGGCCATACATAGTTTTCTAATTAATTCAAATCCAGAAATAAATGAAATAATGGATAATTCCCGGGAGGTTGAAGAAGTCTTGCTTGTGGCCACGGTATCTGCGGAAGATGAATATTATGAGAAGCCCTACGAAACAACTCACTGCCGTCTAGAGTCAGGACGCTACGTTGTATCTTTGCCAGGCAAAGAAACTATCACTAATTTGGAAAATCCCAAAGGCCAAGCACATAAGTGTCTTCTGAACATTTATGATACCCTAGGCTTTTGGCGCCTATAGCTTTCTACGCTAGAGTAATTTTACAGGACATGTGGATCTCTCAATATGCCTTGGATGAAACTAGACCTCCTGATATGTGCTCAAGGTAGTATGGATTCTTGTACCCGTTACAGTATTTTAGTGACAAGAATATCACGAATGATCTGCCATGCAGAGTCTCTAACGATTGTCAGATTTTCACAGTTCTTTACAGACTTAGAGCTTGTTTTACGGTGGCTTTCCACTTCACCTCAGCAACTCAACACATTTGTTGCACAGTCCGAAGAGAATCCAGCCGACCGTAGCTCCAGGAGCATATTTTCATCTGAATTTGAACTTCACCCTCTATGGAGGGCGGGACCACATTGGTTAGCACTACCAAAGCATCAACGGCCTAACTTAGCAGCTCTACTTGAGCCTACAAGCGACCAATCACTAAACTTGTTCCATTTCCCTTTTCCAAGTCCCTGTAAATGAGCCAATTCAATAAAATTTTGATAGGCGGAATGTTGTGGCCAACACATTATGTAAAAATTTATATTTATTAATTAAATAATAATAGTAAGTTATATGTATAAATAATATAGGTGTTTAGTTTATTAAGTAGTGAATGACGGAAATCGACGGTAGTCGGGATTACTCAGCACGTATCTGCAGCCAGCTGATGATAATCGACGTGCGTCAAGAGTGTATTGTTCTACCGGCCAAGCGACTGCAGTCTCCAGCACTCTCCATGTTCCAAGAACTTCATCAAGCCCAAGGCTTTTCCGCAATTGAAACAAATATTCTTCTTGGAGCCCAGCAGTTCCTGGACGGCCGTCAAGGAATAAAACTGGTGGAAGTCCATTTAAATAAGGTATCAGGTACCTTATTCGTCCATCTGACTTCATCTAGACTGTGAGTTAATTCTTGCTTCAGTGACGTGGACGATCATCATTCTTCTATTGTTCGTTTGTATAGTCACATTAGTTATTAGAAATTATATATATATATATATATATATATATATATATATATATATATATATATAAAATCATATAATTTCTATACGAACGAATACTATACAAACGAACAATAGAAGAATGATGATCGTCCACGTCACTGAAGCAAGAAGTAAGTAATTTTATCTAATTTAGAAAAGTAGAATTATTCATGGTCCAGGACCATATAGGAATTTTATTTAATGTATTTTTTTTCCCCCTTCTTTTAATGAAATAACCTTTATTTCATTCAATTATTCAAATAATCCTATTTTTTTAATATCTGGAATTAGCAGTTAATTCTTAAATAACCTTTGTAACTCAGCTGAGTTTAATTTATTTATAAGCATATATTTATCATTACTCTTATTTTTTCGAAATAAGTACAATATAATTCAATGTTTATCAACAACCCGGCATTTTTTTTAATATATATATTCTAATTTTCTACATACCAGCCTATGGTGAGACGGACTAGGCTGGGAAACGATCACTCTGATCTTCTACCCGCCGTCACAAGTATGTAGAAGGTAGTTTTAGGTTAGTGTGTTAATTTGATAGTTTCTAAATAGTGGAATATACACTTAGTAACCAGTGAGGTACGCTTGTAGGCTAGCGTGTGTGTGATTAGTTATAAGTTATTAGTGGTGAGACGGTTGGAGGAAGAGGAAGCGATTATCGAATCTTCGGAAGGTGTGGGAATGGAGGAGGAGGAGCAGGATGAAGTTAGGAATGGTGTGAAAAGGAGGAGGGCGTCTGTTGGGTCTCCGGAGGAGGCAAAGAGATTGGTAGAACTGAGGGTGCACTCAGAAGAGACAAGGAGTTGGTCGGAGTTGTACGAAGAGGGGTACACAGAGTGGTTGGAAAGGAGAAGGTGGATAAGGAGGACGAGTGGTGGAACTGAAGGAAGGTGGTGGATAAGGAGGACGGTGGTAGAACTGAAGAGCGTGGTTAATACTTAGGTGTCGGAGATATCTGGTTTGAACACAGAAATTTCGCAGCGAAGCATGACCCGTACCCGCGGAAGAGGCTAACTAAGATTAGTGAGTGTGTGAATAGGATGCAATTGGAGGCAAATAGAGCTATGAGGTATCAGGTCGTGATGAAGAAGGTTTC
The DNA here is from genome assembly GCA_019009955.1 of Riptortus pedestris. Lineage (NCBI taxonomy): Eukaryota > Metazoa > Arthropoda > Insecta > Hemiptera > Alydidae > Riptortus > Riptortus pedestris. Next base: position 19,702,068 of record CM032230.1, on the reverse strand, counting down.
GAAGTTAGAAAGGAAGTTGGACAACTTGGTGAGGATTGATTGGAAGGAAATGGTGAGGGAGAGGACTCAGACGGTTGTACGGGAAGTGGCGGACGATTTTGGGAAGAAGCGCCAGATAAGGTCAACTAATTATGGCGAAGACTAGGCGAACTGTGCGTAGAGAGTAGTGGTAGCCCAATTAAACATGGACCGGATGAAGGTGGTGACGACGGAACTGTGGGAGCGCGCGCAGGCAAGTAAGGTGAGTGTGGTGGCGGTGCAGGAGCCGTATGTGAGCGTGGATGGTATGGTGAGTGGGTTTGATGCGGGCACTATGGTGAAAGTGGGTGTGGGCTCGGCCAGCTGTGCGACAGCCATTGTGGTGTGGTGCATCTGAAAACCGGGGCTGGGGCGTTCTATCTCGTGTCCATGTATTTCCAGCCGTCGCATGAGACTGAGGGATATGTGGAACAGCTGAGGAGGATTGGAAGAGTGTTGAATGGAAAGGATGTGTTGTTGTGTGCAGATGAATGCGAAGAATGAGTGGTGGGGTTGAAGGTAGACCGATGAGAGGGGAGGGATTTCGGAAGAGTGTGTGGTCGGTATGGGGTGGAATGTGATGAATGATGGAGTGGTACCAACGTTACTTAATACTTACTGTTGACTCATAATTAAATCGTGCACAAAAAAGAAAAGAATAGCAAAAAAAATAGAAGGATATATTAAAATAATAATAAATAAAATTAATGTTTATACACCCTGCTAATGTAAGAAAGAAGTAAGGAGTAGTGTGTATGTGGAAATTGTAGATTATAGTGTGTTGTATATATTAATGTATTTTAGGTGTTTAATGATTGAGTCCAGGTAATTACTGTTATCGGTCAAAAGTTGTAAGTCATGTGGAATATCTAAATTGTCTCTTAGTCGACAGTTAGGCAATGTGGACACTGTTAGCCTTGTCACCCAATACTGAGCTAAAATAGGCACTGTACATGTGTTGTGATGTTGGGTTGGATTTTTTAAACTTGCCTAAAGATGTGTCCATTGTAAAATTTTGAATACGCCAAGGAGGATATGGAAGTAACTGGAGAGTGTATATGTCCGTGTTTACTAATGGTAATTAGATCGAATTAACATATTTAAAACGAGAACGGAAAACCTAAATTGATGACGTCTTAGGACAAGGAATTTGCATTATCTCGCATAATAAAATCCTATAATCCTGAAGGAAAATCTGCTAATACTTTACTTATATACTGACATCATTCTTGACATTTCAAATCACATTTACCGATTTCACTTGGGGGAAATTTTAGGAGGCTTTGAAAATATTTATTCTATAAAACTCCAGTTGTTATGGATTTCTTGTTAAATATGGTTCGTACGGTTGCTAACAGGAAAAGCTGAATTATAAAATGGGGGAAAAAGTCTTGAAAAAATCCACTAAGCAAGGAACAGATTATAAATTAAAATCTAAACAAAAAGACTCCTCCTCTTTGTATATACGTTTAAATTAAATTAAATGTTTATAATGTCTACCTGAGGCTAATGCAAATGGCGTTTCAAGTATTCAACCGACAGTAGCTAGGTTGAATAATCTAAGCTATAAAAAGGTTCCTAATAATACGGAATGGAGAAATGAATTTCTCTTTATTTCTTTGGACATTTTAAATTTAAAAGGAATGCTTTTAACCTTCATTAGCGAACGGTGAGGACATTCGATATTCTGCAATGTCTCCAACTCATTATATCTCCTCCCTTTTATTTAAAAGGTCTTTTACAAAATATATATAGCGTTACACTCCCTCTTTTTTATAAAGAGCACCTAGTTATAATTTTGCTCTTTCATTAATTATCTATTGTTGTAACACACTAATAATTTGTTATCCCAAGAAAAAAACAAGGAGAATGAACGGCTATTTAAAACTCGAGAAAATATATGAGATTTCTTCTCAAATTAAATATGAAAGTCACGCGAGTGATTTGAAAACTTAGCAGATTTCCCAGGTATTGGAAAGAAATAATAGAGATGTCATTTCAAATTCCATTTTCTTCATGCCCACTACAAGGAAGACTTCCTATTGCCAACAACATATTTAACTAGGACTTGAGATGATTATTGGCAAAATGACAAATCTTGATTTAATAATGGACATTCCTAAATGATGATGTCACACATATTTGGTAATAGTAAGTTATTCGATTTTATACAATTTTTTTATCAGACAGATAATTACTAACATGTTTCGAATTTTCAAAATATCCTCCCCCTCAGGTCCGATTTCAGCGGACTTTTAACGATCGATAAGACAAAAATTGCGACCGCAGAGCGGGACAGACAAGTGTATGTGTGTGAATATATACACACACACACACACGCACGCACGCACGCGCACACACACACACACAAATACAATTTTGGACGGACCTCATTTTCGCCATCTCCCTGGTAGGATCGATGGACATTTGAAGAAAAATGTCGAAAATCGTTTCATGAGTACGACCTCAATAGCTGATGTCCCTTGAGGAAAATCTGCTAAAAGGGTGGTATTGCTGTAGATAACGTGGCTCAATTAAACACACTAGCCAATAGCATTTGGCGAGCTTTGTATAGCAACCATTGTTTTCTTTGCTTGCCTTTATATCATAATCGGGTTGGAACAAATAACTGCCTTCAATTCCTACCATTCACACACTTGTTTATTACAATTATTTGGCATTACGTTCACATACTTCTCAGCATTCATAATCCCATCAATAATTTCTATTTTACCTACCCTATTAGCATTGATGCAACCCCAAATCATAACACTGCCTCCGCAAAAATTGCGACCGCTGGAGTGTTAACAGGCAATATATATATATATATATATATATATATATATATATATATATATATATATATATATATATATATATAAAATGTTGAATCGTTGGACATATATCAAAATTTGTGTCAACTGTTTTTAACAAGTGGCAATATCTGCTTTGGATTTTGCAATGTTTCTGATTTCATTACACTATATTAATTAGGTAAGAGCAGAATAAAGTCTGTGAAATAAAATACATTTATTTTTTCAGTAGACACATGCAAATTAATTATTTTATTCTTAATGAGGAAAGCATAATTACTATTTGTTTCTTAGTATATACCGCAATATTTTCAAGTCATTTTTATTTCGTGCTTAAATTTATGATGTAAATTTGTATCCATTATTATTAGTTTATTTAATAATGAATAAATACAAACATGGACTTTTTAAATTTTGTACCATAATTTCTTAGTTAAGTAATAAAATGCTAGTTAATTAAAAATATATATGATTCACTTAATATAAAATTAACAGATTTATTTGTTTCTTATTTTGTTTAGAAAAAATTATTTATTAACATCCCCTAAAGTACTACTAACTCTAATTGAGGCTAGTTGTTGACACAAATTTTTAAGTAATACCACCCTTTTAGTGATTTCCCTTCAGCGAAATCAGCTAATGAAGACGTATTCATGACGCGATTTTCAGCATTTTTCTTCAAATGTCCATCGGTTTTGCCTAGGAGATGACATGCTACATACATACACACACACACACACACACACACACACATTATATTTATTACTTATTAACGTCCACTTTTTCGTACTATGGCTAGTGGGGGCGGATTATAGGATTATATACAGGTTACCACCCTTTCCTAACCAGGGTGGAACTAATAACTATGAAATGAGTCCGTCACCAGTTAAATTCATATTGCCAAGGCGAGAATCACTCCACTCTAGGCTTACTATGTGAGATTAAGGCCAACGCTTTTAATCACATGGCTAACCGGAGCCCCTATATATATATATCCACACTCGTCTATAGCGGTCGCAATGGTACTTGTGTATTATATCCACCACATTTTAGTTCCATTAGTTCCACGCTAGAATGCGCTACTGAAGTGCGACGCTAGCTCTCCCAGGCTCATGAGGTTATCTTTTGTCATAGATGCGTTTGCTGTTTAGTGTTTCTTAGTCCTTTAAAAATGCCTCTTTGGGATTTGCCAACGACTGAAGAAGACGCTGTTAAATATTTACATGAGAGAAATATTTTCCTCCTTTTTTTATGTTCTAAATCACATTGTATGAAACTTTATAGTGGACAAAAAAGTCTTTTTTGGAAGTGTAATGTAAGAAAGTGTGGTGAGCAAGTCGGCGTTCGGATTGGCACTTGGTTCGAAGGAAGTAAAATTCCATTTTGTAATGCATTGAAGTTCATTTACTGCTGGTGCAAAGAATTGACATCTGTCAATTTTTGCCAAAAACAACTCAAAATTTCCAATAAGACTGCTATTGATTGGAACAGTTACATGAGGGAGTTGTGTCCTTAGATATGAAGAACAGTATTTCCACACATTTCCCGCCTAAATGTGAATAAAATGTTTTATTTTTAAAAATTGTGTTTTCTTTTATTTACCATTATAATCCCGTAGAAGGTTATAAGGTAAGTATAACCTCCCTTGCGGGCAATGAACCGTACTACTTAAAACAGTAGGGCACTCTAGGGTGGAACTAGTGGAACTAAAATGTGGTGGATATAATACACAAGTACCGTCGCAATTATTGTTTAATCATTACCAAACTCGATATACAAGGTTTCATGAAAACTAAAGATCAAGTTCGTTAACGGCTGAAACCACACCCGGGTTTAGAGGAGAGGCAAGTCGAAATATCGGAGTTACTACTATACGTCTGATCGAAAAGTTGTATAGAACCAATCATATTGCTAAATACATATACTATAAATACTGTTATATACATTTACTCTTTATTTTGAATATTAACGGAGATATTTACCTTTTAAATTTTTCAGCAATCAGTAAACCCCCACTCCTACTCATGACTCATAAACAGTACTCTGTTATATAACAAACCACTTTATTCGAAGATTTAATTCCAAATATTGTTTTCAAGAGACCTTTATTAATTAATTTAATTATTATGCAAATATGTTCTGGTGCCCCCCACCCTCCTTCTTAAGTTCTTGAACTACTAAAATTTGAGAGATTTTGTTAACCATTATTTTGATCCATTATAAATTACATTACTAGATATAGTAAATTATTTTCAAATAAAATTAATATGTTATATTCAGATATATTTGAGTAATTGTTTTTCTTTCCGGTATAGGATATATCTAATTTATCTGTTCAGCTGTGAAAGGTTGGCAGACCTGTTTGTTTAAAATTCAGAAGCTTTCCCCTGGGATGTTACTAAAATATTTCTCATTACTGCTTGTATTTATTCACTTATATTAACAGTGGTGTGTTACCAGTATGTAGATTTATCTATAGCAAAACTTATTATCGAAATCTCCTTGGTTTACGCAGCCCCTGCGTGTCGGACGTTTCTTTGCAGTGTAGAACTAAGGATTTTATTTAATGGGTTCGTCACTAAATAAATTCCTATTACCCAGTTGAGAATCAAACTCACGACTTGAGGATAAAGCCTCGACTCACATGGCTAACTTGAGCATCCATTCGGTTAGGAAAGACATTTATGTGCACTATAAGCTAAATGCAATAATTAGCTTCCTCTTTAAAAAGTAATGCTACCATCATGCAATCTTATATTATTATTTATTAACGTCCACTTTTTGAAATTTAGGCTAATTGGGACGAGTTATCTACAGGTTACCACCCTATTCTAGCCAGGGTGCGACTTAGGATGTTATTTAATGAATTTCGTCTCTAAATAATTTCCTTTGCCCAGACGAGAATCAAACTCGCCACTCTAGGTTTACCATGTGAGATAAAGGTCAACGCTTTACCTCGCATGGCTAAACTGAACCCCTGCAGTCTTAAATAGAAAGGTTTAGTATTTTGATTTCGACATTCAATTAAACTCATATTCTTTTCCAGTACGTCTCAACAGAAGAAAAGAAGTGTTAAAATATGTGCTGGACCTTGCTAAGGGATGAAAATATGCAATAAAGGAATACATTAGATATACCACTCTCCTTCTTATCAATGAAATTTACACTTAAAACACCTCACAACAAACTTAAATTCTGTTAATATATCTCAAACTCTCAGTGGGTTTATTATAAGGTAGGGAATAGTGAATCAGTTATAAGTCAAACGCTTATACAGTACGAGATGTAAAAGGTGTGTGTAAGGGCTGTAGGGATCATGTTAGGACATGTTTACGTCAAATGTATGTTTTAGTGCATCAAAATGCGATTAATAACGCACTTTTTTATAACTGTACCATTTCTTACTTCAAATTAAATCTTTACCCAAGCCTCAAGGTGTTATTACTTTATGTTAAAAGTAGCTTAAATGGTCTCTCATTCTAACCTGTTTCATGAAATAAACTGTTCAAGAAATGGCGGACCGCTGGTAAACTGTGGATTAATCTTACACTGTGTACCAGTTCGTTTATAATGTAATTTTTATTGATTTGACTTCTTATTTATTTTTAATTAGTTTATTCATAATTAGCATACATTCTTTTTAAAGAATGACTCGCGAGGAAAACAGGTGAGAAGGGCAAGAGAGCCCGTCACGCTGGGGAAGCGTAAACTAAGCAGATTTCCCACGTGAAGGTAAACTATAATTAAATCTACATACTGGTAACACCACCAAGAATAAATATAAACGGTAATGAGAAATCTTTCAGTTACATAACATGATAATAAACTGTCGAGAGCTTAAAAGATAGATAGAAATATTCTATACCGGGAAGAAAAACAATTACTGAAATATACCAGAATATATAATATAAATTTTATTGAAAACTATTTACTAAAGTTTGTACTGTAATTTATAATGAATCAGAATAATTTTCATCTCAAAAGTTGTGAAAATTTAAGTTAAAGTTATACAATAAAAATAATATTTGGTATTTCATCCATGTGCAATATTATAAACTAGCACCTGTATTTTTACAGCCCTGAAGAAGAGAATATAAAATTCTCGAAATATCGGTATAAACTAAGATTTTTTTTACCAACGTTGACCAAACCTCCAAAAATACAACACCATATATATATATATATATATATATATATATATATATATATAAAACCTGGTGTCGAAAGCATCAATACAATTATATATATATATATATATATATATATATATATATATATATATATATATATATATGTATGGGAATCTACTAAAAACACACAGCTATTCAGTTAGAAACAGCTTCATCATTGAGAAGGTTCATTCATAAAGCTGCAAAGGAAACTAATATTGCTTCCACAACTAAGGCAAAATGCAAAGAAAAAGAAAGTCCGTCAGGCAGGGACTGCGTAAACTAAGCAGATTTCACTCGTGAAGTTTTACAATAGAGAAATCTGCATACGAGAGCCGAACAGTTACGGCAAAAGGCTGAACTAGCTTTTGGCGGGAAACTCCTCCGTCATCCGCCCATATTTAATAAAAATGCAAATATCTCGGTTAATATTTATGTTGGAGAATAAATGTATAGAATAATATGTATATTAAATTGAGTTTGCAATATGATTGGTTCTATACAATGTTTTGATCCGACGTATGGTAACGGAGATATTTCGAATTTTCGAAAATCCCCACCTTCCACTGGTCAGATTTCAGCCATTAACGAACTTGATCTGTCTTCTTGCATAAAACGTTTAAATATCGAGTTTGGTAATTTGTGACCGCTAAAGCGTTAACAGACAAATATATATATATATATATATATATATATATATATATATATATATATATCATTTTGAACGGACCTCATTTTCGTAATCTTCTGGGTAGGATCGATGGACAATTAAAAACATTTTCGAAAATCGCGTCATGAGTACGACTTCAATAGCTGAGTGCCCTCAAGGGAAATCAGCTAAATAGTTTTTGAAAATGATTTCGAAGAAGACTGCTTCATGAAAGGAGTGTATCAAGAGACTATTGACGATGACAACTATTGTGAAAAAGAATTATTAGTAAATGACAAAAATGTTCTATCACAAGGCTGCTTAAAATATGCTTTAGCATGAAAGGAATAACGGAACGAATATATGATAGTTTTATTTTGCACTCAACAGCAGAGAATTTATTATGTTGCTAATATTACAGAAACTCTTCTTAATGATAACGCTGAATATATCGAAAACATTCATAGACTGAAAACGAAATCAACGCAACAATTTAGTATGTCCGATCAGCCTGGCATTGCTTCTGTGATAGATGATCATTCATGCAGATAGTGTTGAACTAATCGGCAGGTTCATTCATGCATATCTTTCAGTATTCAAGTAATCGGCAGGTTCATTCATGCATATCTTTCAGTATTCAAGTAATCGGCAGGTTCATTCATGCAGGTCTTTCAGTGTTCAACTAATCGGCAGGTTCATTCATGCATATCTTTCAGTATTCAAGTAATCGGCAGGTTCATTCATGCATATCTTTCAGTATTCAAGTAATCGGCAGGTTCATTCATGCAGGTCTTTCAGTATTCAACTAATCGGCAGGTTCATTCATGCATATCTTTCAGTATTCAAGTAATCGGCAGGTTCATTCATGCAGGTCTTTCAGTGTTCAACTAATCGGCAGGTTCATTCATGCATATCTTTCAGTGTTCAAGTAATCGGCAGGTTCATTCATGCATATCTTTCAGTGTTCAACTAATCGGCAGGTTCATTCATGCATATCTTTCAGTGTTCTACTAATCGCCAGGTTCATTCATGCATATCTTTCAGTATTCAAGTAATCGGCAGGTTCATTCATGCAGGTCTTTCAGTATTCAACTAATCGGCAGGTTCATTCATGCATATCTTTCAGTATTCAAGTAATCGGCAGGTTCATTCATGCATATCTTTCAGTATTCAAGTAATCGGCAGGTTCATTCATGCAGGTCTTTCAGTGTTCAACTAATCGGCAGGTTCATTCATGCAAATCTTTAAGTGTTCTAATAATCGGCGGAGAATGTAAATAAATAAAATTCTTCTTAAAATGTATCAATTGTATGTTGTCATAAATGTTTCATGGTTAAATTCCCAGATCATCAGGCGCTTCTCGTCGAAACTATTTTAACCTTAAGTGGGTAGGCGGGGTGCTGACAGCACCTCAAGAAGGTTATTTTGTATTATTTATTACTTATAAGTTGTGTTATAATACTGCTGAAATTTTGTTTAGCTTCTTATTTGTTATCTGCAAGTTGATTCATGTGGCTTTGAACATAAAGCACGCCTACTGGGAGTCGGCAGACGTGTCCGAACGTGTCAAAACCTGCAAGGGGTGCCCGCAACACCCCACCTACCCAGTTGTGTTACAGCCTCATTGCTCTCTACACCCCGCGTTTGTCACTCTGCAGTCAGTGTTGTGTCATCAGGTTACCCTTTTCTTTTTAGCTTGGTGTTTTAACATGTCTTACGAGGAACAACATCTCCGTATTCAGAAGTTGTTTCAACAGGTTTGTGACGAAGAAGAAGATGTTCAGAGTTTTCCGACTCGGACGACTGTGAAGATGTAATACAAATGTAAGTACCAGTCAGAGTTCCTCTACATTTATCACTGGATTAGATGGAAAATCAAAATGGGGAGTTGAAGCTGGTTCATCCAAGATCAGGACCAGAAAATATAACATAGTGAGTCACTTGCCAGGAACAAAGTCTAGAGCAAAATTAGCTAAAAAACCTGTCGAATGTTTCAATGTCCTAATTGATGAAACAATAATATTGTTTCTCACAGAATGTTCTAATATTTACATAAATAATGTTCAACCCAATTAGTAAATGTCGACGAACTGATGTCCATGAAATAAAATCATTTATTGGGTTATTGATAATAGCTGGTACTTATAAAGGAGGGAAATTAAATTTGAATGATCTTTTCAGCACTAATGGAATGGGGATCGAAATATTTCACACAACAATGTCATTGGATAGATTTCTTTTCTTACTAAGAGCAGTACGATTTGATAACATTCATGATAGGGAGGAGAGGAGGAAGTCAGATGAGCTTGCTCCTGTGAGACATTTATTCAATATATTTGTAAATAATTGCATGAGTTCTTATACTGTTTCTGCAATTGCAACTATTGACGAGCAATTCGTCCCATTTAGAGGAAAATGTCCCTTCAGGCAGTACATTCCAAGTAAGCCTGCCAAATATGGCATAAAAATTCAGTTTATGACAGATTCTCGTACGTGGTATACGGTAAATATGGAAATTTACGGAGGGAAACAACCAGAAGGCGTATATAAAATTTCGAATGCTTCCAAGGACGTAGTAATGAAGCTAGTCAAACCTATAATTGGAACCGGGCGTAACATTACCACTGATAAGATAACACAGGTTTGCAACCAAAAAACTGCATACGATTTTTTTACTGTTTCCCATGGATTTTTGCATGCTAAAACTGAAAAAAGTAATCAAAAAATTCCATCACGTCTAGTTTTCACGCAAAACTGTTTTTTTGAATACCACATACGGTGTTATTCAACGTTAAACCTCAATTCGGTAGTTGCTTCCAAGTTGTCAATTTTATGAATTGCAAGAATTTTTTCACTCTCATATTTAGTCATGATTGATACGAAATGAAAGAGAGGGGTAGGGAAGAAGGGTGTGGGATATTTTTGAAGTAGAAGCGTAAGGATGCCCAAAATCATGTCATAACACGTCGTTTATTTGATTTTCTGAAAAGTCAGGATGCCTTGCTTGCATGTAGTGCACAGGTTATAACATGTTCTAGTGGATATTAAGAGCGGGTAATGGGATTTGCAGCTTACGGACAGGACTGATCATGTTTCCTAGCTCGTCATGTCGAAGTTGTTTTGGTTTCATCGGACCCACTCATTCTGTGAACTGCATTCAAACGTGATTGTTCTCCCATTCAACTTTTTCATTATGTCTCCAAGAGGTTGCGTTAATTCTCCTGACAGTTTTTGTTTCATTTGCGGTGAATTTACTGTTAAAGCACAGCAACGAAATATCAGTGATTTCGTGAAGAAGGTGTATTTCGCGTATTTCAAACTGAAACTTGGGGACCAAGACAAATCCTGGGCTCCGCATAAGGTGTGCAGAAGGTGTGAGGAAGACCTTCGTTTGTGGTTTAAAGGTAAGAAATCCTCCTTTCGTTTTGCCATTCCAATGATGTGGCGAGAACAACAAAACCATACAACCGATTGCTATTTCTGCTCAGTAGATGTGAAAGGTTTCAACTCCAAAAACAAGAACAATGTTTCTTATCCAAACTTGAATTCAGCTATTCGTCCAGTGTTTCACAGTCCTGAATTGCCAGTGCCACAGCCTCCCTCCAATTTGGACAGTAACGATTTAGAGGAGGATGGAGAGACATTACCTTCCCAGGATGAATCTGGCTCAGATTTCTCTTCTGATGGAAACCCCCAACTTTTTTCTCAGAATGAGCTGGTTAGAGATTTAGGCCTTTCAAAAGATGCTGCTAAATTGCTGGGATCAAGACTCAAAAATAAAAACCTGTTGTTACCAGGAACTTCGTTTTCATGGTACAGGCATCGAGAAAAACGTCATTAATATAAGCTTAGTGCCACCTGAAAAGGTTTTATTACCCCCACTTCATATAAAACTGGGGTTTATGAAGCAATTCATCAAATCATTGCCAAGAGATGGGGAATGTTTCAATTATGTGTGTTCAAAGTTTCCTAAACTGTCTGAAGCAAAATTCTTTCAAGAATGTAGTGCTAAGTTTCTAGGGAATACGAAAGACCCTAACTACAAAACAATTGTGAATCGCATGTTGGCTGCCTACAAAGCTCAAGGATGCAACATGAGCCTAAAAGTTCATTTTCAAGTATGTCGAATACTTTCCAGAAAACCTGGGAGCGTTTAGTGAAGAGCAAGGAGAATGATTTCACCAAGACGTTCGGGATATGGAAAAACGCTACCAAGGACGATGGAACGTCAATATGCTAGCTGACTATTGTTGGATGCTCAAGAGGGATACGGGCAATGCTGGAGCTCGAAAACGTGTACGACGAAGTATCAAAGAAAAAAAAAGGTTCCACAAGCAAACTGAATTAAGTTTTTGAGCATTTTGTACTGAATAGTAAACAAATACTTTCTTTTATTTTGAGTTTATAGACAATACAAATTATGGTGTTTTTTTCTACGTTTTCGTTTTTTATGTCCCCCTCTCCCCTAATTTGCAAGAAAACTGTACGTGATGGAGGAAAATAGCGGTCATTTCTGGATTCAGCACACCAAAAAACATAAAATTTAGCTAAAATATTCCATGCAGTTGATCAAAATTTTTTTTTTACAGACCTGTGTTAGTAATTGGTACACCTCTTTTCCACTTGTGGAAGAACTGAAAAAAAATAATCTCACATTGGTTGTAACCGTAAGAAAGAATAAGCGCGAGTTGCCACCTCAAATGATAAACACAAAAGGAAGAGAACCAAAAACTACCATTTTTGGATACTCAGGGAAATTCACAATCCTCTCTTATGTCCCTCAAAAAAATAAAAATGTAGTTGTTCATTCAACAATGCATCCTAATTCAAAATCGGTTGACCCTTCCACTGGCGGTGACAAGAAACCAGAAGTCATTACCATTTTATAACATAAAAAAGGGAGGTGTTGATACTGTCCCTGGCAGTTTTCTTCAGGATAATAGATATTGCTGGAATTAATGCGTAAGCAATTTTCATCTCAAATAATCCACAAAGTGTTGTAGTAAGATCACAGTTTCTGAGAGAAATTGGGTTTGAACTACTCCAACCTCATTTGAAGAAAAGAGCTTGCGAAACATCATTACCAAAAGAGCTGAAAACAAAACTTTCAAAGATGGTAGGAGTCGAACCTGTACAACCAGTTTCTAGGACACAATCGTCGTCAGGAAGGAGTACAATCTGTCCGAGGAAGGATGATAAAAAAACAAAATTTTATTGTTGTAAATGCCAACAGTTTATGTGCCTAAACCATATGAAAAATATATGTGAGAAATGTGTGGACTCAAGTCAATCTGCTCAACCAGACTCAGAGGGCCATTTTCTTGTGTTAAATAATATTTTTATATACTTTATACATATTTTCTTGTGTTTATAATATAAACAGTATAATTCTATAAATGCATTATTATATGATATGTATTATTATAAATTTGATTGTATTTTTGATAAAATTTATTTATCGGGAATAACGTTTAAGTAACTTTTTGTGGATAGAGATTAAATAAATGTAATTATAAATGTTTTATACATTATTCTTTTTTGTTTTCCCTTCTATATGCTTCCCCTATTAATAGAAAAGGTTTTGCCCATTAAATATAAAATATAGAATGCATTAGTATGACTTTATTAGGGAAAAAATGTTGGGGTGTTCACAGCACCCCACCTACCTAGTAGTGTTGTCTCATCTAGGGACCTACCCAGTTAAAGGTTAAATACTCTCCTGCCAACGGCCAGTCTCATACTGAAGTTAAGAATTAGACCACTTATCTAGGGGAAAGATTTGAGCCCGTGAACGAGCGTCAATTTAGCCACAAGTTTTGAGAGAGAGAGAGAGAGAGAGAGAGAGAGAGAGAGAGAGAGAGAGAGAGAGAGAGAGAGAGAGAGAGAGAGAGAGAGAGAGAGAGGGGGGGGGGGGAGAGAGAGAGAGAGAGAGAGAGAGAGAGAGAGAGAGAGAGAGAGAGAGAGAGAGAGAGAGAGAGAGAGAGAGAGAGAGTATTAGAGGTCGGAAATAATTTTTGAATAACCCAAGCTACAAAAGGTGCATACAATAATTGTAGACCATCTATAGTTAACAAAATAGGTTTTCTCTAACATTTTACGATCTGACTCAATGTAGCAGATACTTTTCGGAAGAGACCTTTTTCTCTTGAAATAAATATTGACTATTTCAGCTTAGAATGATTGGGTTGATGATATAATAGGTAATAAGATGTTATCTTAATATGATATGGTAGTTAAAACAATTCAACGAGGAAAGTATGGATTCTGAAAAAAAAAAATTTCCTTTCTCCGTAGACTTGTTTCAAAGATAATTTTTTTTTTTACTAAAACTTTTATGTAGCAGCATTTTAAATAAAATATGCCGTTTCTGATATAAAGATAAATTAGTTTCAGAAATTGGTTTTTTTGACAAGACTCCCCCATAAAAAGTGAGGCATTCCACTTCAAAGTTATGGTCGCTGGAGAAGCACTGCAGAAGGTTACAAGGTTGAATAAGGACTGAAACGATTCTACAGAGGTCACAATTATGGCACACTAAGGCTCAGCCTTTTATAAATACAATTGGCGATTTTAATGGGGTGGCACGGGAACTTGGGACACCCTCTATATATAACATTTTAAAACGGTCTTATTTTAGTCATATAATTGTTAGGATCGATGAACATTTGAAGAAATGTTTCGAAAATTACCCGTCATGAGCACAACCTGAATAGCCGATTTTTCTCGAGGAAAATCTGCTAATATAGGCATTTCAAAAATAATTTTAATTATTTTTCCTGTCAACACATGAGTGAGAAATAACAGGTTAGGCTAGCAGGAGAATATAATTATAACTTTTCCTGTTGGATTGCACGTGTACTTCGAATTTCTATCTCATTATATGGACTAATCAATAATAATGAAACTTAATTTGGTCAAAATTGTGTTAATCAATATTTCAGGCTGTATTACAAATGAGCCTTTGAGTCGAGACGCTTGGTCATTCGCCATAAAACCTAATTATAACTTAATTTTCATAGTGGGCTAAAATCTTGTAATCGGATTACGGGTTGGCAGAAAATGTAATTACAAAACAAGCCACTCTATTCAGGAGCGCTGTTCCAACAATGAATATTAAGAGTGAGCCTTTTAAACTAATTGTGCAGCTATTTAATCATATGAGATTAAATAGCTGCACAATTATATTTCGGTATTATAAAAGGAAGGATTATTTTGAACAATGCGGCGATGAAAATAGTCCACCGAAAATAAGAATATTTCTCACGTGCTGAAATAGCACAGCAAAATATATTCTCTATTTCTCCCTTGGTTAATACCCCCATTGTAAACAGGACCTAAGTGGGCATGAGAGGATTAGGTTCATAAAAGAATCAAATTGAAAACATTAGGAGTAGGGATTTTACTAATGACCTTAAACTAAAAAAATTCCGTCACGCAGGGGCTGCGTAAACTAAGCAGATTTCCCACGTGAAGTTTTAGAATAGAGAGTCAAACAATTACGGGAACGGCCCGTACAAGCTATTGACGGAAACTCACGACTAGACCCGAAGTTAGCCGATCTCATCTCAGAAGCTGAAAACAGAAAAATGCAAATATCTCGTTTAATATTCAAGATAAAGAATGTATATAACATTATTTATAGTAAATTAAATTTGTAATAAGATTGGTTCTATATAATTTTTCGATCCGACGTATAGTAACGGAGATATTTTGATTTTTCAAAAATCCTCCCCTCTAAACCTCCCCCTCCCACTGATCCGATTTCAGCCACGAACTTTATCTATCTTTATTTTAACGAACTTGATCTTTATTTTTGCATAAAACGTTTAAATATCGAGTTTGGTAACGATCAAACGAAAATTGCGACCGCTAGAGCGTTAACAGACAAATATATATATATATATATATATATATATATATATATATATATATATATATATATACATATTGTTGCGAAAATTAAATAGATGAATAATTCTTCAGAGAGAGAGAGAGAGAGAGAGAGTCGCGTATTTGGAAAGTGTGACGTAGATCAAAGCAGCCGACAGGAAAGTTCTAGCCTCTATAGACCTTCCAGCCAGACCTCGAACAGTCTAGACAGTTCCCCTTTTATGTATGCCGCCTCCCTATAAAAAGGAGCTCAGGCCAGCCGTGAGGCAGTTTATGCTCAGCGATCTTGATGTTCACATCAGTGCTACAGTGCGACTTAGTACAGTGCGGTAAAGTGTTTTTATAAGAAGAACAGTGTTGTGCCGTGACTGTAAGTAACAGTTTAGTGCCGTGTTTAAGACAGTGCAGTGCCGCGAAGTAAAGGACAGTGCAGTGCCGCGAAGTAGAAGACAGTGCAGTGCCGCGAAGTAAAGGACAGTGCAGTGCCGTCTTTCTGTGAATTTCAGTGAATATTGGACTGTGACTCATTGAAGAACAGTAACGCTATCAGTGTATACTGTGAGTAGTAATTAAGAATAATCACCAAGTTTATTGTGCATTGTGAAATAAATTTTGCAGTGATAAAAACTGTGAAACTTGCGAGTATTTAATTTTGCAATCCAAAAGAACTCTTATTAAAAACGTTTATTACTGGTTTTGGTAATTTACAAAACGTAACAATATATATATATATATATATATATATATATATATATATATATATATATATAAAAATATATAATTTTGAACGGACCTCATTTGCGTCACTGGGTAGGACCGATGGACATTTGAGAAATTTTTTCAAAACTCGCGTCATGAGTACGACCTCAATAGCTGATTTCCCTTAAGGGAAATCTACTAAAATATCAATGATTTCTTTATACCCTATTTAGAGTAATATGAAAAGTAGCAATTTAAACAATAACGTAGAAGTTGTCCATTACATTTTATCTCCATACTGCATAAACCCACTCTAGTCTGCAATCGTTTAATGAAACTTCTAGGATAGTGAGTTTGTTAATAGCCTGAAGAGAGAGCATCAGTAAGTTTTTTACGAATGCGTAAACTAAGCAGATTCCCCATGTGCTAGAGTAACACACATGTGATCTTATTTTTACACTTTTTCTCTATACATATTCAAAAAGTCCGTTACGCAGGGGCTGAGTAAACTAAACAGATTTTTCACTTGAAGTTTGGTAATAGATAAATCTACATACCGCTAACACAACACCACCGTGAGTATTAAGTGAATAAATGCAAACGGGAATAAGAAATGTTTCAGTCAACTTCAATAACCTGCCGACAGGAAGCGTTTGAAATGTAAACAAACAGCCTCACACCGGAAAGTAAAATAATTACTCAAATATATAAGAATATAACATATTAATTTTATCAAGAACTATTTACTATATATAGTACTGTAATTAATAATGAGTCAGAATAATTGTTATCCCAATCAATCAAATTTTAGTAATCCAAGACCTTAAAACGTGGAGGGGGGGGGGGTACCAGGACATATTTGCAAGTATCACGTATAATAAAGGTCTCTTGAATACAATATATGATATTTAAGCTTCGAATAATATGATTTATATATAATATAGAGTATTGTGTATGTAACATGAGTAGAAGTGGGGGTTTACTGAAGACTGAAAAATGCAAATATATCGGTTGCTATTCAAGATAGAGAATAAATGCATATACCAATAATTATAGTACATTTAATTTGCAATATGATTGATTTTATCCATTTTTTCGATCCGATGTACAGTAACGGAGATATTTCGAATTTTCGAAAATCCTTCCCTCTAACCCCCCCCCTTCCCCTGGTCCGATTTCAGCCGTTAACGAACTCGATCTTTTTTTCTTTTTTACCCAAAACGACTAAATATCGAGTTTTACAACAATTAAACAATAATTGCGACCGCTAGAGCGGTATAAGAGAATCATATATACAGTTTTGAACAGACCTCATTTTCGTCATCTCCTAGGTAGGATCGATGGATATTTGAAAAAAATTTCGAAAATCCCGTCATGAGTACTACCTCAACTTCTCTTAGGGAAATCTGCTAAAACTACATTGAAACTAACTCGAAGAATGATAACAGGCCTAGAGTGATAAATATGAAGCATTTACACGGAGAGACGACGTTGTCCTTACATTCTCTCTAAACCCATGGTTATCTATTTGAACAGAAAAGAATGCCAAACTGCAATGTGTGTAATGCTCCGCTTACAATAAAACACATACTAACAGACTGCAAAAGACGTGACCATCTAAAGATCCCTCATGACTTACACGACTTACTGAAAGTAGCCCATAATACTCCAACATTTACATGACATTAACATATACTCACAAATTTAGAAGTATTACATTTTAAAATCCTTCTTAATCCTTCTAAAATTAAATCTTTATAGCTCCAGCTACATTTCTTTTTACTGTTTGTGTGTGATAGAGAAAATGGGAGCATATGATTGAGAATATTTTAGATATTAGAAAATTTAATCTGTTCATTATAATAGTGTACATACTAATTTTTATTTATTTGAATTTAGTTTTAATTTTAACCATTGAAATTATATAATTGTTTCCGTAATTATATTCGTCTTTATAGTTTTAAATTATCTAGTTTCCTTACAAGATCATTTTTTTTGCTTTTGAATATAATGTTTCCGTCTCTTTGGTTGCGTTCTTAGTTTGTTATGTTCTATGGTATTGTTTAATTTTTTCTTGTTATGTTTTCAATTGTATTTGGTTTATATTCATTTTTTTTAGCAATATTGCCTCGCAGCGAACGCTCCACAATAAATAAATAATTTAAAAAGCCTACCAGTAGAAGAGGAGGGGGGGGGGTCACAGAAGGCACAAAAACAAGAAAGTACGAATAACTCGCTTAATACTTGAATTACAAAAAAAAAATGCGTAGAACAAAAAGCGTAGCATATAAAACAGATTTTCAACATTGGGTCTATAACATATTACGATCCGACTCATAATAAGGGAGATATTTTGAATTTTCTTCAATCTAACTTGATCTTCCTTTTTACATAAAACGATTTAATTCCGAGTTTGGTAACGATCAAACAAAATTTGCGACCGCTAGAGCGTTAACAGGCAAATATATATATATATATATATATATATATATATATATATATATATATATACAGGGTGTCCCCAAACCAAACGGCCAAACTTCAGGGATCGATAGAGGATCGAAAAACTAAGAAAAAAAGTCCTCTTCGCTTCGTTTTTGAGAAAATCACAAAAAAATGAAAATAGTTGTGCAAAAAGTGTATTTTTTTTAATAATGTATTTAAATTACAAAAAACTATTGTCTTTTTGAGTAAGCTTAATTTTTTAATTTACGAGGAGTAAATTTAGAAAACATGAATATTCTCACGCTTTCCTTATCAATAAAACGTCTAGGTTGAGTGTTTAAACTTAAAAAGAAAGGATTAAAATGTTTACTATCATTTTAATCCTTTTGGGGGGAATCCAGCCTCGCATTCTCACATTAGTGGTGTTGCTAGTACTGTTCAGTGAAGTCAAAAAATATGGCTAGATTTACCAACGCTGAATACGCGGACATAGTCTACTTCTACGGATTCTGCGATGGCAATGCACGTCAGGCAGTTCGGGAATATCGCAGACGGTTTCCTGACCGAGAGGTCACATAATAATACAAAATAACCACACAGAGGTGTTTTTACCAGCACTTTCAGAAGGCTTCGAGAGACTGGGTCCTTCTCATGTAATCGTCGTGGAAACCGTATGCAGGCTCCGATGGACGCCGACCTGAGGCGGAGGGCGAGGATACTGAGGCACTTCAATACCAACCCTGGCACAAGCGTCCGGAGAGCTGCTGCAGTTCTAAGTATACCAAAGACAACCATTTGGCGCACATTAAGGGCTGACCGCAGGCATGCTTACCATGTACAAAAGGTACAACATTTAATACTCGCTGATTATCCCCGCCGATTATATTTTTGTAATTGGTACAAAAAACAATTGCAAAACGATGTAAACTTAAGTTCGAAAGTAATCTGGACAGACGAAGCGACTTTTACACGTGTGGTCATATTCAATCAAAGAAACTACCACCTTTGGGCACATGAAAATCCCCGCGCTGTTAGAGAATTTCACTACCAGCATGAGTTTTCTGTAAACGTGTGTATCGGTCTTTGTTATAATCGCATAATAGGTCCCGTATTTTTACCTGCTCGACTTCACGCTGAAAGTTATCATCTATTCCTGGAGAATGACTTACGGGCACTTTTGGAAGATATCCCTTTGGAAACAAGGCTTGAGAGCTGGTTTCAACTCGATGGTTGTCCTGCACATTACGGAAGGGCCGTACGAGACTGGTTGGACATCAACTACCCAGGTCGCTGGATAGGACGAGGTGGACCTTGGCCTCCCCGGTCTCCGGACCTCACGCCACTAGATTTCTTGGTGCGGGGATACGTAAAGAAAATGTCTACCGAGAGCCCGTCCGCACAAGGGATGACCTCATCGAGCGCATCAGAATGGTTTGCAACCAGCTCACCGCAGAACAATGTTTAGATGCAGTGCGATCTGTGAGTACGCGATGTGATGCGTGTATTGCAGCGAGAGGCCAGCACTTCGAACAACATTTACGTTGATGCTTTAGAAATTAACGATGTAATTTTAGAGAAGGTAAAACCTTCAAAATTTTCAGGGTTTTTTCTCTCACTAAGATAGACCCATATAAAAACTGAAACATTTATTTTTCCAAGTAAGATATTTAATTATTTTATTAATTTTCTAAATTTTTAATCTTTTTTTTATGTTTTAATCTTCAGTTATTGTTCATAATGTTATCTACTTTAAATAGGTAATTTTTTTTATACTATGAATATTTGAATAAAAAAGTATTTATTATTTTTTCTTAATAAAAAATATTTTATTTTTCAATTACCTTTCTGCTTATTCTGTTACTATAAGATTAGAATACAATAATTGTATTGGAATAACATTTATTGCTAAAATTCATTCAAGGAATAAAATCCCCTCTTCCATTGGCCTTAACTAGTTTTTGCACAACTATTTTTAGTTTTTTTGTGATTTTCGCGAAAACTGAAGCGAAAACGAGGCATATGCCAGAGGACTTTTTGTTTTAGTTTTTCGATCCTCTATCGATCCCTAAAGTTTGGCCGTTTGGTTTGGGGACACCCTGTATATATATATATATATATATATATATATATATATATATATATATATATATATATATATATATATATAAAATTGTAACCTCTGTCTGTACATTGATTTTTTTCGCGAAATTTCACGATAACTTTTCGTTTCACATGTCATAGACACCATATCTGCATTTTGTTTCTTTCGTGTATGTTTGTTTGTTTGTTTGTTTGTTTGTTTGTTACCTTTTCACGCATAAACGGCTGAACCGAATTTTATGAAACTTGGTATTTATATTACTACTAACCCAACTTAGACTTTAGGCTATATTAATTTTCTCTGAGACGAATAGGAGTGGGGGTTATAGGGAAAGCCTGAAATTAAAAATAGCTATATTTCGTTTCCTATTGCTTTTTCAGCAAATATGCACATAACAAAAGTTGTTTACTTTGTAATTTAGAGTAACTTTTGTTATATGCACTTTTGCCGTATACGGAAGTATAAATGAGTTATACGCTAAAAACTATAGCGGGAGTCCACAATTTTATTTGGCACAAAAGACTCAACCGAACTAAACCAAACTCGCTATGTGAATTAATACTAACTATTTCCTTATAATAAGCCATACTAACATTTCTAGGGACGGGCAGGAGTGGGGGTTATAAGGGAGGCCTGAAATTAAAAATAGCGATATTTCGTTTCCTATTGCTTTTTCAGCAAATATGCACATAACAAAAGTTGTTTATTTTGTAATTTAGAGTAACTTTTGTAATATGCACTTTTGCCGTATACGGAAGTATAAATGAGTTATACGCTAAAAACTATAGCGGGAGTCCACAATTTTATTTGGCACAAAAGACTCAACCGAAATAAACCAAACTCGCTATGTGAATTAATACTAACTATTTCATTATAATAAGCCATACTAACATTTCTAGGGACGGGGAGGAGTGGGGGTTATAAGGGAGGCCTGAAATTAATAATAGTGATTTCCTATTGCTTTTTCAGCAAATATGCACATAACAAAAGTTGTTTATTTTGTAATTTAGAGTAACTTTTGTTATATGAACTTTTGCGGTATAGGGAAGTATAAAGGTTTTAAACGATAAACCTATAGCGGGAGTCCACAATTTTATTTGGCACTAAAGACTCAACCGAATTAAACCAAACTCGGTATGAGAATTAGTACTAACGCCTTCATTATAATAAGCTATACTAGCATTTCTAGGGACGGGCAGGAGTGCGGGTTATAAGGGAGGCCTGAAATTAATAATAATGATTTCCTATTGGGGTTTCGGCAAATATGCACATAACAAAAGTTGTTTATTTTTTTATTTAGAGAAATTCGCTCAACACTTCTTTTCAATATGAACTACCAGGTACCTCACCGAGAAAAATTAATTCAAATGTATTTCAATTTTTTCTCATTAATATTTCAAATCTATGCATAATGCAAAGTAAACTGTAAATTTGGTGGACAGTTAAGTCTTACATAAAAAAATAATTTTATTATTAAAAAATCCACACAAACGACGGGTATTAACCCTAAACACTGGGACGGGTAAAAGCATTGCCATCAAAAATTGTAAAAAATACCATCAAGATTCAGCCTTAAATGAATTCCCGAGAGAAGCCGGGTATCTGAGCTAGTATATATATATATATATATATATATATATATATATATATATATATATATATATAAATATATAATTTTGAACGGACCACATTTTCGTCATCGTAAGATCGATGGACATTTGAAGAAATTTTTCGAAACTCGCGTTATGAGTACGATCTGAATAGCTGATTTCTCTTAGGGGAAATCTGCTAAAAAACGAAAAGTCTTAATTTTCAATCGTAAGTGCCCAATAAAATTCTTCGCTCCCAGTTTAATTTTTTAGTGTATATCACGTTTATACTTTGTTATACGACAAAAGTGAATATAACAAAAGCTACTCTAAATAGTAGAATAAACCACTTTTATCCTGTGCTTATTTGCCGAAAAAACTAATAGGAAACGAAATATCGGACTAATAGGAGAGAAATCTCCATACGAGTGCCGAAAAGTTACGGAAACGGCTGAACTAGCTTTTGGCGGGAAACTCACTTCGTCCGTTATGCACCCACATTTAATAAAAATGCAAATATCTTGGTTAATCTTCAAGTATAAATGTATATAACAACATTTATAGCCAATTTAATTTGCAATAAGATTGAATCTATATAATTTTTCGATCCGACGTATAGTAAAGGAGATATTTCGAAAACCCCCCTCCCACTGGTCGGTGGGTGGTGTGCGTGGTCGCTATGTTCGGGACTATCCGCCGAGAGCGCTGGCGGCCGTTTCCGTAAACTGTTCGTCCCTCGTGAATAGGTTTAGAGATCCCTTACACTACAGATGTTATTGGGCAGATTTCTCGACTGTAAAACTTCACGTGGGAAATCTGCTACGTGACGGACTTTTTTGATTTATTAACTTTCACTAATGAACTTTTCGCATTTATAAGTACCGTCGAACGCATAAATCTCTCATCTTTCTCATTTGGAGTAAGTAGTGTAATAATTTTGTTTGATTGGGTTTTTCAAAATGTCTCGTGGGCCGGTGGTTGCACACATATGCTTTAGAGCTATATTATCATTATGCTTACTGGACCTTGGATCACTGACGTATGTTTCTATCATCAAGTTAAGATGATTTAGAAAAACAAAAATTAACAATGTTATACGCAGCTAATCACGAAATAAACCAACATGAAGGTAACACGAATCACCTGAAAAATGCTGTTAACTAATTGGGGTTGAAGAATGTTTATTTATGTGATAAAGCTCCCATTTAATCGGAAGTCAAATAAATTTGAATTTCAAGCAAAGATAAAGCACAATATCTTTAAGGATAATATAAGCTAACATATCTAAAAACATGCATTTTTTGGAATCAAGATTCATTAAGAATTAAAAAAAAAATTAATTATTAAATGTAATAAGGTAAAAAGAAATTAGATACTTATACTGAAAGCAGTCCATTTGTATATTAGCTCACAGTGAAAAGAATACACCTACTATATTTCTATAAATATGTCAATTTATTATTGCACTTATTTTTATATAACGTGTAAGTGTATATGGAATGAGAATACATTCTTGATTACAGATTAACTTGCCTAGCTCTCTAACATTAGCAAAAATTAAATAAGCTACATAAGAGGATTACAAACCTTTGACTTAATGATTAAATGATACACCACTCATGTTGCCTTTAATCCGTTTTATCCAGTCTTTCAGTGTCTTCTGTGCTATCAGTTTCTGAGACAATTTTATTATATTATTTCGTGATTGTTTTTGTTTTATTATAATGGGTAAGAGAAAGAGAACTAATTATACAACAGTTCTACACAGGAAAATCGTATCGAGAAATTGGCGATCTTTTTCAGAAAAGTCATGTAAAAGTTCAACACATTGTAGAAAGATATAAAAGGGAAAATAGTCTTATTAATAAGAAGAGGAAAAACCCCAAAAAGATACTTTCCGATGCTGACGAAAGGTGGATTCTGAGGTACGTAAAAAAAAAACCCAAGAATGAGTGCACCAAAAATTGCAAGTGAAGTGGAAAATTATTTAAAGAAGATTGTTATTGCGGAAACTATGCACCGCGTCCTAAGGAAAGACAATTTTCATGGTAGAGTTGCTAGGAAAAACCGTTTATTAGCAAAAAAAATCAAAAAGACCGGCTAAAATTTGCAAATGAGCACATTTCCAAAGATTTTGACTTTTGGAAAAAGCTTATTTTTGCTAATGAAAGCAAATATAACATTTTTGGGTCGGATGGACATGGATACGTTCGGAGAAAATCTGGAGAAGAATTTTCCAAGCAAAATCTCTTACCGACTGTGAAACATGGAGGTGGGAGTGTGATGGTGTGGGGATGGAGGACAGCCTCTGGTGTGGAAAGTCTACATTTTATAGAAGGTATAATGGATAAACATTTATATGTGGACATATTAAGTCAAAATCTGAAGGTAAGTGCTAAAAACTTGGATTAAAAGATATTTTTACTTTTTACCAAGATAATGACCCCAAGCTTACTTACATTTAACTGTCCCAAACTTATAAAGATACCTGCACAGTCAACAGATTTAAATGTAATTGAACATTTATGGGCAAAATTGGAGACAGAAATTGGAAAACATAATATTACAAACAAAGAAAATCTAAAAAAGGCACTCTTGGAAGAATGGGAGAAAATTACACCAGATTTTACCCAAAAACTTCCAACAAGATATTAAAGTTATATAAAATTACTTTTAATTTGAATTTTATTAAAGTGTATCATTTTCACTGTGAGGTCTGGAATTTCATTTTTGTTATTTTTATGCTCAGGCATTATTAATTATTGTTCAAGAGAGATATTTATTTTTTTCTAGATAAAATGTGTAATATTTTAGGGAGAACCTTTTTTTAAAAAATATGTTATTGTACATAATAAATGAACATTTTGTGAAATGTGTATGGTGTATCATTTTCACTGTGAGCTACTGTAGTAGTTAAGAGAGTATAAAACGTTTATTAATAACAAAACTTAATATATTGAAAATAATACTCACGTCTAGTTATGCGATTTCTAAAAGGTACTCTCGCCGTTGTTGGTGTTTCAGGCCGAATTTCTGTAAAAGAAAAAAAAAAAAAATGAATTTATGAGAGGAGGCAAACTTCTCATCTGAACCCTGCTCAATTTACATTATTATAGCTTACTGGAATTGCTTTCGGCCTTTCCAGAATTGATTGCTTTAATAGCCTAAAGGCAATCAAAGACATTTAAAATTAATATTAGCAGCAGAAAGGAATTCCAAGAAGGGGCAAAAGAGTCAACGAAATTAGATAAAACTTTTTTCCATTGGATATATTAAGGCTTGCTGTCATAGCTGTGTATCTTTTGGAATTACTAATACTTAGCAAAGGCTTATTCTGTCAGTAAAGACTGTCAAAAAAGTCAATATTTGTATCACAAAAATTAATTCCCTACGAGCCTTCATCGGCTCAAAGCTACAGATCTTGCGCATTCACTAATGTACTACCAGTTTTCCCTTAAGAGAAGAATGTATGTCACGTTTCATGATATATTGGCTTATCATTAATGTGCAACAGGTGGGGGTTCACCGATAATGGACACATGAAAAATCAAACAAAAAAAAATGGAGATACAGAAAAAAGTCCGGCCTGCAGACGCTGCATTAACTAAGCAGTTTTCACACGCGCGCCACGTATTTGCATTTATCTCAAAACCTAAAAGTTCAACGAGAACAATATATGGTATATAGGCTTCAAATAAAGTGCTTCATAATATAACACCTTATTGTTAATATGACATTAATAGGAGTGGTGGTTTACTGAAGCCCAAAAACTACAAAATGCAAATATATCGGTTAATAATCAAGTTAATGACTGTTTATTATTATTTACGTCCACTTTATGCTACTAGGGATAATCGGGACGGGTTATCTACAGGTTACCGCCCTTCTCTGGCCAGGGTGGGCCTACGGAGTTTATTTAATGAGTCCGTCACTACCCAGCCTAGTCCGTCGGGATCGAACCAGCCACTCTAGGTCCACCTACCACGCCAGATTAAGACCAAAGCCTTAACCCGCAGGGCCAACCTGAGCCCCCCACAAATTATTGATAAAACATACATAACAACTTCAGGAAAAAAGAAAGGATCTTTAGGTCTCAAATAGCTATATTTATTCTCCCCTATTTTAGAATCGTAGACCTTTCCCCCTCCTGGGCGAAATATTACAATGCTTATAAAATTATTCTTATCAGTCACTTCTATACTCACTAATGAGTCCACAAAATAAAACTCTCCTTCATTTAATTTAGCCTTACCAAAAATATTTATTATCAGATTATTAGATTTGTCATAATCTAATAATAAACATTACAGGTCTGAAAACGTACATAGATAGCAACATCGATAGAACATTACTTCTGCAATAAGATGATTCTATACTATATTTCGATTCGACGCATAATAATCGATATATTAAGATTTTTTCGAAATCCCCCCACTCCCTCTGGCCGTATTTTAGCCATTAACGAAGGTGATCTTTAGTTTCACATAAAAAGTTTACATATCGAGATTGGTAAAGATCAAATAAAAATTGCGACCATGCGTTAACACACACACACACACACACACATATATATATATATATATATATATATTATCTTAGATAACCAGCTTCGCCCGGGAATTTATTTGATTTTTTTGGCAAGGCTTTTTACTTTGCAATTGTACCTGGTAGTTCATATTGGAATGGATTGATGAGCATATCAATATTTCTATCCAAATTACTTGCTTCATACATTGTTCCCAAAAAAATGTATAAAACAAAAGTTACTCTAAATAACAAAATAAACAAATTTTGTTATGTGCACGTTTGTCGAAAAACAAATAGACAATGAAATATCGCGAATTTTTATTTCGGGACCCCCAATCCAGTTCGAACCTAAAAATTTTAATATAGCTTATGATCATGGAAGAATTAATGCTAATTGACATATCGAGTTAAGTTAGGTTCAATCGTTAGTGCCCAATAAAATAGTTGGTCCCGCTAAAGTTGTAGTATGTACCTCGTTTATATTTAAATTTTACAACCCCCACTCTTGTCTGTTCCTAGAAATGCTGGGTATGGGTAGAAATGAAGGCGTTAGTGCTAATACACATACCGAATTTTAGCAGATTTCCCTTAAGGGAAATCAGCTATTGAGGTCGTACTCATGACGCGAGTTTCGAAAAATTTCTTCAAATATCCATCGATCCTACCCAGGAGATGACGAAAATGAGGTCCGTTCAAAATTATATATATATATATATATATATATATATATATATATATATATATATATATATATATATATATATATATTAGTCTGTTACCGCTCTAGCGGTCGCAATTTTTGTTTGATCGTTACCAAACTCGAAATTTAATCGTTTTATGTAAAAAGGAAGATCAAGTTCGTTAATGGCTGAAATCGGACCAGTGGGAGGAGGGTTTAGAGGGGGGATTTTTGAAAATTCACAATGTCTCCATTATCATGCGTTGGATCGAAAAATGGTATAGAATCAATCTTATTTCAAATTAAATTTACTATAAATATTGTTCTATACATTTATTCTGTATCTTGAATATTAACCGAGATATATGCATTTTTGTGGTCTGTGGTCTTGGTTGGTTTGGTGGCTTTTAGTTCGGGCCGTTTTCGTCGGAAGCTTCTAACCTAACCTAACCTTCGTTACTTTGTGAGATTTATGCAAATACGTTCTGTTCATCCGCCCCCCCCCTTCTTTAGTTCTTGGGCTACTAAAATTTGAGTTATTAAAATATAAATTATTCTTACAATTCAGAAGCCGTTTCATTTGGGAGTTTATTAAAATTAACTGAAAGATTTCTCATTACCGTTTGTATTTACTCATGGTGGTGTTGTGTTACTAGTATGCAGATTTCTCTATTGCTAAACTTCACATAGGAAATCTGCTTAGTTTTACGCAGTCCCTGCCTGACGGACTTTTTAAATGTTCCGATCTCTATTACTAGAGAACTAATTGTCGTATCGAGAAAATAAACTTCACAGACATTTGTAGATTTTCAATCTCTTTCTAAAGCTGTCATAAAATGTAAGCCAACAGGTAACGCCAACTTGTATTTGTACACGTGTTTCATTTCAATTAGAGAAGCTAAGTATATAGCAATACTTATAGGTAATGAAATTTGTAATAAGACTGGTTCTATACAATTTTTCCAACGGACGTATAACGGAGATATTTTGAATTCTTAAAACTCCCCCTCTCCGGAAGGTCTGATTTTAGCCGTGGTATATTTTTTATAATTTATTGAGGTATGCTAATGCTTTCAACTCACATATTGTTTAACTTTTCTTTATTCAGCGTTCTAAATGATAACTAGTTTAAGCCGTTAACGAACATGTCCTTTACTCTTACAAGAATTGCTTATATTTACAGTTTCATAACAATAAAAAAAAAAATCCCGAAATCTGCTAAACTGGAAATCTAACGAAGACCAGAAAGTTTACAAAGCTTATACAAATGCTTAGTAGTATAGTAGATCATTTAATCATACTTCAATACAATAAACCACAACGAGTAAAACCACAAATAAACTAAGAAATCTCCTAATGAATTAAGAGTGTATATTAATTTAGAACCAATCACAATAGCCACAGTTTATGAAACAATGAAAACAATAATAAATACATTGAATTGTTCTTATTGTACGTCACAATTATCTCAAGCAATTCATAATAATTATTTATTAAGGGCTACTTTTTTTATAGGATAATTAATTGGGACGGGTCATCTACATGTTACCACCAATTTCTAAGGAGTTTCCTGCAGGTGGGGCTAAGGATTTTATTTAATGAATTAGTCACTAAATAATAAATTCCTATTGCCCAGGCGGGAATCGAAATCGCCACTTTAGATTTACCATTTGAAATTAAGGCCAACGCTTCACTCACAAGACTAGCCTGAACCCCTTCAATGCATTTAATAAACCGACTAACTTTATGATTCTGAATAAATCAGACTATATCTGCAGCAGTAAACAGTAAATTGTTCAGAAATTGTCAATAACAGCCCAGATGGGATGAAAGAAGTTACAACTGGAAGAAATTTGTGGAATAAACATAGTTCTACGTTACCATTATTTGCTCCTCGTTATCTTTTAGCTTTTAGCATCTTGTACATGCATAAAGATAAATTACTAATTAATAGGTCTTTCAGATGTACATCAAATAAATAATATATATTATATATATATATATATACTAGCGGAGCCGGCAGACGTTGTCCTGCATGATATTTCAAGCGATTGGGATATTAAATTTAATAATATTTTGTGTAAAACAAATGATACTTTTAAAACACAAAAAATAATATTTGTTATGTGCACGTTTGCCTAAAAACAAATAGAAAATAAAATAACGCGAATTTTTTATTCAGAACTCCCTTATAACAACCCCCCCACTCCCGTTCAAACCTAAAAAAATTAATATAGCTTATAATCATGGAAGAATAAATTCTAATTCACATACAAAAGTTCGGTCCAACCGTTAGTGCCCAATAAAATTGTTGGCTTCCACTTTTATTTTTTAGTGTATCTCGTTCATACTTTGTTATATGACAAAAGTGAATATAACAAAATTTACTCTAAATAACAAAATAAACCACTTTTATCCTGTGTATATTTGCCGAAAAACCAATAGGAAACGAAATATCGCTATTTTTAATTTTAGGCCTCCCTTACGACCCCCACTCCTGCTCCATCTGCCAGGCTGATTTGAGACCTTCCAGGGCGTCACCCAAACGCGTACAAAAAAAAATCATGCAAATCGGTCCAGCCGTTTCGGAGGAGTTCAGTGACATACTCATGTAGAGTATATATATATATATATATATATATATATATATATATATATATATATATATATATATATAGTTTCGTTGTCGTTTGTTGTCAATGTTATTTTTTCTTCTTCAGGAGAAGACTAGAAGAGACCTACTTTACACAAGTGCAATATCAAATGTACCCATACGAGTTAAGTAATTCTCGTCTTCCCCTGAGAAGAAGAGAAAATAAATTCTCGAAAAATTGGCACGGAAAACTTCTTCACTAACACTGACCACAAACAACAACATGTATAATCATAACCTGGTCGAAAACAACCATATAATTCTATATATATTATACACATATATTTCTTTTTTTTAAATCGCATAGTGAGTATAATTTCTCTGGATGATTAACATTCAGGGAAAAAAAACTTCACAAAGAATACTATAGATGAGCGAGATAAGGGTTACTCACCGAAAAGGTAGACAGTAGCCCTGGCGAGACCTCGCTCGTTGATAATGCTGCAGAAATACTTGCCCAGGTCTAGGGGTCTGATGTTGCGGATAGTCAGGTCCATAGTCACCTCGTACGACTCTCTTCTCTCTCTGATAGTGAAGTCACCCCTTAACCAAGAAATGAAAAAATTCCTATTAAGCTTCATCAAATTATTGTTTTATATGTTTAAGAGGGGGAAAAAAAGATGATTTACTCAGGAAAACTCCACCAAATCTGTAATAACTCCAGAAAAGTCCGTCACGCAGGGGCTGCGTAAACTAAGCAGATTTCCCACGAGGTTTACAATAGATGAATATACATACAGGTAACACACCATGGTGGATATTAAGTGATAATGAGGAATGATTCAGTTCTGCCGACAGAGAAAACATTTATAAAACAACATTTGTAGAACATTAAATTTGCAATAATATTGGTTCTATATAATTTTTCGTTCTAATGTATAGTAAAGGAGATATTTCAAATTTTCGAAATCCCCTACTCTCTCTGGTCCCATTTCTAACATTAACGAACTTGATCTTTCTTATTGAATAAAATGATTAAATATCGAGTTTGATAACGATAAAAAAAAAAAAAAAAAAAATGCGACCGCTAGATGATCAACAGATATATATTATATCTGCTCAATACAAGTTAATAATCTCTGCGGCTGAATTGTAAACAAACAGCCCGGCCAGCCTCGAAGCACTGCATAGATGGACCGGAAAGACAAACAATTAATGAAATATATCTGAATATAACATATTAATTTTATTGAAAACAATTTACTAAAGCTAGTGCTGTTATTTGTAATGAATCAGGATCAGTTTTATCTCAATCACTCAAATTTTAGTAATCCAAAAACAAAAGAAGGGAGGGGGGGGGGGAGGTCAACAGAACGTAATTGCATAAATCTCACAAAGTAAAAGTTCAATGAAAAGAATATTTGGTATTTAGGCTTCGAATAATGTGGTTTATTATATAGCAGAGTATTGTTTATATAACACTAGTAGAAGTGGGGGTTTACAAGAGTCTGAAAACTGAAAAAATGCAAATATCTCGGTTAATATTCAAGATAGAGAATAAATAAATATATCAATAATTATATTACATTTAATTTGCAATAATATGTATTCTATACACTTTTTTCGATCCGACTTATAGTAACGGAGATATTTCGAATTTTCAAAATTCTCCCCCTCTAGATCCCCCCCCCCCTTGCCGATTTCAGCCGTTAACGAACTAGATCATTATTTTTACACAAAACCACTAAATATCGCGTTTGGTAACGATCAAACAAAAATTGTGACCGCTAGTGCTGTAACAGACAAATATATATATATATATATATAATATATATATATATATATATATATATAATTGTGCTGATAATTTCGACCAGGTTATATTTATATATAGTGCGTTATTCTTTTCGGAGTTTTGGTCAATGTTGGTGAAATAAACCTTAGTTTATGCCGATATTTCGAGAATCTTTATTTTCTCTTCTTCAGGGCTGTAAAATTACATATACTACTTTATAATATAGCACATTGTTATTTCACTTTATTTTAAAATGGTGTTTTTTTTTCTTATTATTACTTACCAAGACTAAAGATACCTTGAAACTATTATACATGGTTATTGCACTATGACTAGGGTTACTATAACCCTAGTCATAGTGCAATAACCATAGTCTTGGTAAGTAATAATAAGAAAAAAAAACACCCTTTTACAATAATGTGTAATAACAATGTGCAATATTATAAAGCAGTATATGTAATTTTACAGCCCCCAAGAAGAGAAAATAAACATTCTCGAAATATCGGCATAAACTAAGATTTATTTCACCAACATTGACCAAAACTCCGAAAAGAATAACACACCATATATATAGGTTTTCAACGGACATCATATTCGTTATCTACGGTAGGATTGATGGGCATTTGAAGAAATATTTCGAAAATTCCGTCATGAGTAGGACCTCAATAGCCGATTTCCATTAAGGGAAATCTGCTAAAACGAAGAAACTATAGACGACATGCAAATAGAAGGCCGTTACCCCAGGACTGCACATGATCAGCAGATTTTTAATGAGCTGTTATCACACACTAATAAACATTTTCCAGGCAAGAATGGAAAATCATGTTTGATAACGCATCTCACAAAATAAAATTTCATTGAAAACAATATTTGAAATTCAATAATGTGGTTCATGATATAACAGCTTATTGTTAATTTATCGATAATCCTCGAGTGGAAGGTTTTACTTAAGAGCTCAATAACTTTACGAAGAGTTCAAAAGCCTCGGTTAATAATCAAGATTGTGAAAAAAACATATATAACAATATTTATAAAATTCAATTTTCAAAGGATTGGTTGTAAATTTAACAAATTAATGTTGTATTAAAATTGAAATACCTTTGTGATATTATTCATGATTTCAGGTAAAATAAAATGATAATGAAAATGATGTTAAGTTCTAAACTCAGCTATTTTTATTACCTGTACCCACTGGCGGATCGCCCTCCTGGCATTAACAATGCTAAAAAACATAAAGGGTATTTATCTTATACAATACTTAAAGATGAGGTGAAATTATTTATCATACTAATTGATGGTTATTATTTGTAGATAAGGAACGGCTCAAGCAAAACATGTAGGGCATTTATTATTAAAGTCTTAGTAGAAAAAAGGAGTTATTGGTGGTGACTGTTGTCATTTAAGTATGAAGGTTATATAGTTACGCATTTTAACACATCCATTATAGCGTCTATATATTCATAATCACTATGTAAGGTGAATAAAAACTAAAATATTTTTTGTAGCATTTATTTAGTATGTAAAAGTAAAAAAAAGAGTAATAATACAATGCACTAATAGTTAAAAACATTTATTGCACCAATCAAGATTGCCACAAATGGTGAAAAATCTGAAATGGGTATTAATTAGATGATTTTCTAGTACCTACTCTTGAAATAAAATATTTTATTTAATTATGTACCCCTCATTAAAAGGACATTTGCCTTAAAAAAAAATAATACATTCTTCTTATTCTGGGCCTAATATTTAAATATTCTTCATAATAGCAAGGGTCACCAACAAAAACTCCTTTCTCCCACGCAGACATTATTAAAAAAAGCCTCCGCACTGGAGAGGTCGTTGAAATTTAAGAAGAGGATCGTTTTGACTTTTTGTTTACTCTTGAGAAATCATTAAAAAGTTCTATCAACCGAATTTTTATTATTATGAGAAATCTATTCCTAAATTCTATCAGACGAATTTCGATTACTATTGGGGAATTAATCAAAAATTGTATCGGTGGAATTTTGATTCCTATTGAGGAATAATTAAAAAGTTATATCAACCAATTTTTGATTACTAAGATAAATTGGTACTTAATTCTATCAGTCGAATTCCGATTGCTATATAGAACTTATTCAAGATTTCCCACGGCAGAATTTGGGTTACTGTTAAAGAATTATTAAAAAGTTTTATTAACCTTATTTTTATTAGTAAGAGACGTTGTTCCTGAGTTCTATCAGCTGAACTTTGATAGCTATTAAGAAATAAATCAAAAGTTATATCAGTCAAATTTTGCATACTGTTTAGAAATTCTCAGAAATATCTATCATAACCGAATTTTGAGGAATCATCCAGTTCTACCAACCCGGATTACACTACTGAGAGGAATAAATCGTTCAAGTTCTATGGGCCGACTATTGATTACTATTCGGAAATCATTCATAAGTTCTCTCAACCAAGTTTTGATTACCAAGAGAAGTCATTATGTTGTACCAATCTTTCTTAATTAATAATTAGTAATCTTTCATTCCACGCAGTGTTTGTTGGAAGTGAAGAATATTTACTTGGAGAGAGAGAAAAAAACGTCCAATTCTTCACAATTTGTTTATTTCAGCGCTAAGCGCTTTCAAAGACTAATGTCTCCATCTTCAGAGCTACATATGAAAAACCATAACATTAATAAAAACTCTATACATTGCAACAGGGTCATGAATAATATTAACATCAATAAATAATACACAAGATAAATATCTAATAATGAACCTAATAAATGTACTTCGGTCTTTTTTGTTCAAACAGCGACTACCGAAAAGTTTCTTATTCAATTCAATCTCCAGACCTTCCAATGCACTTAGTACACACCCCCATGAAGTGTGCTTA
Organism: Riptortus pedestris; assembly: GCA_019009955.1. Taxonomy (NCBI): domain Eukaryota; kingdom Metazoa; phylum Arthropoda; class Insecta; order Hemiptera; family Alydidae; genus Riptortus; species Riptortus pedestris. The sequence continues at coordinate 19,667,239 of CM032230.1, read as the reverse complement.
TTACATGAGGCCAAGGAAGGTAAAAAACTAACTGCATTGGAAGGTCTGGAGATTGCAATGAATAAGAAACTTTTCGGTAGTCCCTGTCCCGCGCGCCAGCCAGTCTCTTGCTGTCTTTACCAATGAGCGCATGCAAGTAAGTCAGTAATATATTCCTATTCCTCAATAGATCTCTCACTCACTGTATTTTATTTATTTTAAGATTTGACTTAAGAACATTTATTAGGTTCAGTGTAAGATATTTATCTTGTGTTTTATTTATTGATGTTAATATTATTCATGACCCTGTTGCAATGTATAGAATTTTAATTAATGATATTGTTTTTCATGTGTAGCTCTGAAGATGGAGACATTAGTCTTTGAAAGCGCTTAGCGCTGAAATAAACAAATTGTGAAGAATTGGACGTTTTTTTCCCTCTCTCCTAGTAATCATTCAGTTTTCTCAAACTAGTTTTGAATACCAAGAGGTCACTTTTGTACTTATTGTCCCTAATTAATAATTAGGAATCATTCAGAAGTTCTCTCAACCGAGATTTGATTACAAAGAGAAGTCATTATGATATACCAATATTTCTTAATAAATAATTAGGAATCATTCAGAAGTTTTCTCAACCGAGTTTTGATTGCCAAGAGAAGTCATTAAGTTGTACAAATCTTTCTTAATTAATAATTAGAAATTATTCGGAAGTTCTCTCAACCGAGTTTTGATTGCAACGAGAAAGAGGTCATTATGTTGTACCAATCATTCTTAATTAATTAGAAATGATTCATAAATTAGGATTAATTCAGAAGTTTTCTCAACCGAGTTTTGATTGCCAAGAGAAGTCATTATGTTGTACAAATCTTTCTTAATTAATAATTAGAAATTATTCGGAAGTTCTCTCAACCGAGTTTTGATTGCAACGAGAAAGAGGTCATTATGTTGTACCAATCATTCTTAATTAATTAGAAATGATTCATAAATTAGGATTAATTCAGAAGTTTTCTCAACCGAGTTTTGATTGCCAAGAGAAGTCATTAAGTTGTACAAATCTTTCTTAATTAATAATTAGAAATTATTCGGAAGTTCTCTCAACCGAGTTTTGATTGCAACGAGAAAGAGGTCATTATGTTGTACCAATCTTTCTTAATTAATTAGAAATGATTCATAAATTAGGATTAATTCAGAAGTTCTCTCAACCGAGTTTTGATTGCAACGAGAAAGAGGTCATTATGTTGTACCAATCATTCTTAATTAATAATTAGGAATCATTCAGTTTTCTCAACCGAGTTTTGATTACCAAGAGAAGTCATTATGTTCTACCAATATTTCATAATAAATAATTAATCATTCAGAAGTTTTCTCAACTGAGTTTTGATTACCAAGAGAAGTCATTATGTTGTACCAATCTTTCTTAATTAATTATAAGAAATCATTCAGTTATCTCAAACGAGTTTTGATTACCATGATAAGTCATTGTTGTACAAATTGTTTCTAATTAATAATTAGGAATCATTCAGAAGTTTTCTCAACCGAGTTTTGATTGCCAAGAGAAGTCATTAAGTTGTACAAATCTTTCTTAATTAATAATTAGAAATTATTCAGAAGTTTTCTCAACTGAGTTTTGATTAGCAAGAGAAGTCATTATGAATCAATCTTTCTTAATTAATAATTAGGAATCATTCAAAAGTTCTCTGAACCAAGTTTTGATTACCAAGAGAAGTCATTATGTTGCACTCTTTGATTACAAAATAGGAATCATTCAGAAGTTCGTTCAAACCAATTTTGATAACGATTGAGGATAAGTTAAAAAATGGCACCACCCTAATTCCACCTTTATGTAATTTAACATGATGGCCTCATTCTTGTAGGTAACGCTACATTTTGATAGAATTAAAAACTGCGAATCCATTAAGCCCAGTAAAACAACAAATCATTTTACAATTTTTCATAACAAGCAAAAGCTAAACGGCATGAGTTAGGATGCTCTTCAACAAACAAAATTAACTGCAACCATCGAACTAAGTTCAACTGTACAATGCATTTTTAGGTGACCACAAATTCTTTTGGTGATTAGCAATATAAAATTAAAAAAAACAATCAGTTTTGTCATCAAATTCAAATATTAATAACAATAATTTTAAAAAATAATATGCTAAATATTTTTTAATCAAAATATCCTTGATGTTATACACACACACACACACACACACACAAATTTGGAAAAGGGTCCTCAGGAATAGTTATGTCATGAAAAATTTTATAATATGTAAATTAATTTCATTACATATAATTGAATAACATTTCATTTATCATAAAATTACTTCAAATTCTATGAATTATAAAATTCATAAGTTTAAATAATTATACATTTATATTATATTCATTAATAGATTAAATACATTAGGGTTGAGCTTTAAAGAGTTTTACTCCTAAAAATGATACGCTTTTCTCGAAATATTTAAGTTTGAAGCATGTTTTTGGGATTCTGCATTAAAACATTATTGTAAAACAAGTTGATGTCCTGTTTCACAAATAATACTTTTTTGGTACATAAATATTGAGGGAACATATGTTCCATATCGGACTTTGGCAATGTTACACGTAATTGGGATCGCTACTGTAACAAACACACACATATATGTTCATTCACACACACACACACACACACACACACACACACACACACACACACACACACACACACACACACACACACACACACATATATATATATATATATATATATATATATATATATATATATATATATATACTAGCAAACCCGGCGAACTCCGTTTCGCCACCAGATGGCTTCGTTTTATGTAACATTTCGTTTGGTGATTAAAAGATGAAGAAAATTTTTTTTTTTTTGTTTTATATTTGAAAAGGAAAAATTTTATTTCATTTCACAACAGTAATGAATTCATTTCGATTACAAAAATGAAGTTTTATTTAGTTGAATTTCTCTAAGTAAATGAAAGTGACTCCAAAGTAAATACTGAATCGAAGCGTTATACGTGTCCGCAAATTATCCGTTTCATTGAAGTGCTCTTTGGTAAACCACATTTTTTGTTTTTTGGTCTGACGTTAACACAAACAAAGTGGATGGTTTTCCAACTCGTGAACACGCGACGTATAACTGCCCATGTGAAAAACAATGATTTTCTAAATTTATCCCGCAAACACTTTATTTGGCCTTGCGACTTGTTAATTGTCATTGCGAACGCAAGGCGAACTGGAAATTTGCAATCGTTTGAAGTCAAACGGAAGATCAGTCGGAATCATTGGTATTCGAGGAATACATACATTTTCACCTGCGTACTTTCCGTTAATAATGGTTGCCTCAATCAAATTCGGCATAAGTCTTTTTACCGAAAGTCGAGTACCGTTGCAAAGTCGCGGTGGATTCAAATTACGCAATATCAGAATAACTGTACCAACTTTGAGTTGCAAGTTATGTGGTGGAAATCCTGGTAACTCCAGAGAGTTCAAAAACTCCGTTGGATAATTTACTACATCATCGGGATTTGTTATGGAATCAACGGATTTGTATGTCACCAAATCGCCAGCAATTTTTGATTGAATGGTGAAATTCAGTGCGTGTACATCATTATTCTTTGCGGCAAGAATTGCTCGTTGACTTAACCAAGCATAATTCTGATAATTCTCACTAATGTTTGGGAAAACATTTTCAATAAGAGCTAATTGAGAGTCTACTAATCGGCAAAAGTCGTTGGTAAGAGTAATTAATCCAGATGTCGCATCAACTGGGACTTTTCCATTTCCAACAGCTAACAATTGTTTGGAAAATTGTGCAGCACTTTGATCATTTTGAAGTTGAACTCTCATATTAGTGGTTAGCGATAATGTTTTTACGTTATTCCATAAAGGTGATGCCCTCAGGCAAGCATTTAATTCATCTGCAGGCGTTCCACGGGGAATTACTGGCAACGTCTGCCTGAAATCGCCTGCCAACAATATCATCAAGCCGCCAAAGATGTTGTTATTTCGCCGAAGATCCTTCAGTGTGAAGTTAAGTGCTTCAAGTGATTTCTTATGTGCCATTGTGCACTCATCCCAAACAATGAGCTTGCATTGCATCAACAATTTTCCCATTGCACTGGATCGGGAAATATTGCATGTTGGAGTATCAATTGTGTTTAAATTGATTGGCAACCTAAGCCGCAGAATGTGCAGTACGACCCCCATCTATAAGAGTCGCCGCAATTCCAGATGACGCTAACGCCAAAGCTATATCACATCTTGATCGAATAGTGGCCAAAATCAATGAAATGACAAATGTTTTCCCTGTTCCTCCAGGTGCGTCCAGGAAGAATAGACCACCAGTATTACTGTCCACCGCTTGCATTAATGTTTCGTATACTTGTTTTTGCTGTTCATTCAGCAACGGCACATTATTTCGAACGAATTCCTGCAATGTATCAACATTGTATTGCAGCTCTCGATTTAATTCTTGGTTGAATGCATCGTGCATCGATCGATTTGGCGCAATCATTCCTACTTCAATCAGTAGCTTGTTTACAATAGTCAAGCATTGATCCTCAATCAGAATCAATCCTTCATTGTAGATTTCATCGGTTATTTGGATGTCAGGATTATTCGTTTGAATGCGCAAGCGATGCAAGATATTTTCACATATGTCGTCTTTGCATTTGTTCCATAACTGAATTGGTTGTGAAGGAAAACATGTGGTGATGATAATTGCGAACAGTGTTCGTATTTGGTACGCATTTGATGAAACAACTGAATCCGCAAGTGTTAAATCCCAATGAGAATCGTTCTCCAGCAAACCCAATAGTTGACATGCTTCTCGATATGTTTGGCATTGGTGGCCATTCACAGTTTTCAAATGCGCAAATGATTTTGGTCCACGTACATTTACCAACAGCAGTCGCAAATAAAAACATTCATCATTTCTAGGATGAACAGTATACATGCGACCTAGTGCATCAGTGGAAAACACCTGTGGCCAACCTGGAACTGGGGTTCCTTGTTTGCGACGTTGGAATTTCTTTGTTGATTGATTCCAAGTGTAATACTTGGGCATTTCAACGTACATCAGCGTCGCTGCGAATGGATCTGCTTCACACATTGCAAAGAAGCTAGTCAATGTTGTCGATGGTGGTCTCTCAGCTCGTTGTGCCGCATTAGCCTCAGTGAAGTAAACTCTTTGGCCATTTTCCAAATGCACTGCTAAATGTACAACTGTGGGATATCTTTCATGAATTTGAAATGACAATAATCGCCACAGTGCTTCATTAGTACTGACGTATCTGCCCATTTGGAAGTTGCTGATTTCGTCATTCGCATTTTCCGACGCAATACCAAACACAGTCATGTCGCTGCCTTTTGTGACGTACTTGAACAAATATTTGATTGATTTGGCCGAATGACAACTCTCAACGTTTGCATGTGTTTCGAAAATTCGTGATAGCAGCGGGCAATATGGTACAATGAATTCATTTCCGATCTCAATCTCTTGATTTTGTACTTTAACTTTGATAGCTCGACCATTATCTTCTATTGAACGCCGACGATAAACTGGATATCCATCGTTCCCTGTGACTCTTTCAGCAACTAACGGCCGCGGATATCGTTTTGTGCACTTTCCATCAGCCATGCAAGGTGATAATGGATTTAATGCACCGCACGGTCCATGCACCATCTGTGTCGTCACAATGTCGTGTAGATGGGGATCAGTGACTGGATCAGGAATTTCAGCTGATATGATGTCATCCACTTCATTTGAATGTAATTTGTTCAGCAACCAAATTAGGATATGAGCATGCGGTAGTCCACGCTTCTGCCATTCCACCGAGTACATATAACAACGTGTGTCACCAAAACCTCGATACATAGTAAGCACATCCATCATAACCTTGAGTTTTTGCTGAAATAATCTGGCGATTATGTCATGGCGATCTTGCGGTTTTTGGCCCGGTTGCAACTCACGTTCAATTTCCGTCCACTTCGGATTGCATGTGAACGTAATAAATAAATCCGGAGTTCCATAATTTCGCACGTACGTCATAGCGTCTTGAGCATAATCGTGCATGTGGCGTGGGCTTCCGATAAAAGATGATAGGAGAATCGTCAGACGTCCAATATTCTGAACATCGCCATCTGAATGAATTGCATCACGCAAGTGTATATAGTCCTCAGATCTTATTGCCTGATTGAATCGGATAAACGCTAAACGTTCGGTCTCGACTTTGACATACATGTCGACAACGAATTGCTGGAATAGCCGACGGCACTTCAGAATGACATTCTCCTCATGTGTACGAATCAGCATACGATACGCATAGTAATTCAATACGCTTAGATTTTTATTCGATGATACGCCTGAAAATGCAAAATTAATTGAATTGTTAATGGAAACCAATAATAGCAATAATTAGTGTGTGAATATTGTACCTGTAATTGGATCGACTATCTTCAACGTGATGTCGTATCCGTCTTGCCCTTGCCAATAAATGATTGGATATTGTAACGCATCGTACAAACGATGTGTCTCGTTTACACGATGCATGATATTGCTTCTTCGCTGAACGACAATGTCTCGCGATTTAGTTGGATCGCCAACAATAATTGCAGCAACATCATTAACGGTGGGTGCATTGAATCTTCGCACATGTTCACCTTGGGTACAATCTGCCCTTGGTTGGGGTACAATCTGCTCTTATGGCAAATTTGTGCGTATCCGATGGCATTCGTTCCAATGCTGTTTTGAACATATTAACCACAGCATTATTAGCGTGAAAACATGCTTGCAACTGTTCAATAATTCGTCTCTTTAACTGTTGTGTTCCCTGAATATTGCACCTCACATTCAGCTGATCCACCATCGACAAAATTAAATATATTTGCAGAAATTGATGCGGTTCTTCTGGTGTTGGCACCATTGAGCCATGCAAATGATATATTTGTCCTTGTATCTGTAATTGCAAACAATCATTTGTTAAGAATACGGTGTAACTTCTGATCGTGTGATGGTGTAGTGTGTGGTGTATATGTAGTTGTTATGTGTTGCAATTCATTGTGTTGGTGTGAGTGATTGGTTATGTGTGTTGTATCTTTTACCTTGCAAGTCGGCATGAAGCCGCCTTCTCGAATGATATTAGCTCCAAAGGAAGTCATGCGAAAGCAGTTATTGTATTCAAGGATGTGTTGAAGAAAATGGCTGGAATCGGGATCACTTCCATCGAACAATGGTTTCAGTGGCTGTGGTGGTGTAAGTAATGGATCCAGTTTGACTTTTCCACTTGCGCAGCACAATCCAGCCGTTTCTCTTTTGAACTTTAACGCATTGCAATATCGGCATATAGTCGTCATTGGTCCAATATCTAAATTTTCAAGCGATTGTATGATGCCAATGATCTTCGTGTGCTCACGCGTTGTCTCAATCGGACATTTTCTCTTATTATATTTTGTCTTTCTTCGCTTAAGTTCTGTGAATACACTTGTTGCTGGCTTGCATGTCTTGTGCGGCGGCCGATGTTCGCAAGTCGTCCTCTAGGCATTTTGGACTATGGACAGAGTGGTGAATTTAACCTCAAATGCACGATCCACATAATTTACACAGTTCAACTTACCACCTTAAAGACAAATGCCTGCTGTTGAAATTGAATAAAAATTTGCACAATACACGTGATTGATTTGATGGTTTCCAATTGAAATGTTAGGAAACGAATAACTTATTTTTTTTTTCACAATTTCACAGTGAACACAATACCGGTTTGTCACATGAAATTAACTGAGCAGAGAACAATGAGCAGCTGTCAAACAATGTATCACGCACCGGCGCCATCTACTTAAAATATTGGTTTGTAGTACATGCTATGTATCAGAGATGGCGCTGCATGTGAAACATATGTTTATTAAACTGCAAAGGTTATTCAACAGATAAATAGAATAGGCAATAGACCTATAATTTAAAATTAATATTTATTGTGCAATTTTTATTGTTACTTATATTAATACCTTTTTGCGGTATTGATTGCTTAATTATTGACAAATTTTTGTTCGTTTTGATTTAATAAATACAGGTTAAGTAAGTATGCAATATACAATGAATGATAGTATAATGAGGAATATTCCAATAACAGCTGTTACTTTTCTGTAATTAGCGTACTCAAACGATGCACTGTAAACACATGTTATTTTCACAGTATAATGAAAAAAGATTTTCCCGCTTTTCTGTTGAAATTTTTCCTGAATTTTCTTTGCTATAAACCTCACGGAGCCCGAGACCTTTCCAACGAATGCAAAACCGTGGAAATCGGTTCATGCGTTCTGGAGTTATAGCGTCAGGAAGGAAAACCCGACTTATTTTTATATAGTAGATATCTGTAAATACTCTAGCGGTCACAATTTTTTTTAATGGTCTTATGTAAAAAAGAAAGATCGCAAACGGCTGAAATCGGACCAGTGGAAGGGGGGATTTTTGAAAATTCGAAATATCTCCATTACGTCGGATCGAAAAATTGCAAATTAAATTTACAATAAACAATGTTATATACATTTATTCTTAATATTCAAGATAATATTGACCGAGATATTGCACTTTTCTATAATTTTGAAAGGACCTCACTTTCGTCATCACCTTGGAAGGATCGATGGACATTAGAATTTTTTTTAGAAAATCGCGTCATGAGTACGACCTCAATAGCTGATTTCCCTTAATGGAAATCTGCTAAAATTAAGACTACCCCTTAGTAATTAATTATCTGTCGAAGGAACAAACCGTAGCTCAGTAAAATCTTGATTTTCGATTCGATTGACGCACCTAAAACGTTAAGTGACACTAGGATTGACCTCAGAAAAGAACCATTAAGTGTATCTTGTGCGGGGGAGAAGTGGCAATGCCATGAGAATAATTAATGAGCTTCGCCCATAATCCAACAGAGATGGCACTCAACAATGGAAGATTGATGTCTCCTCAGTTTATATTCCTTTATCACAATCAATCATCTCACAACAAACAACACTCATGTGATAAACAACACAAACAATATGCCTACTAACTCAATTGTACTCGTAGTGTATTATATCATATATTATGCCTTACAAATAAATTACTCATTAACACACTAATCGTCTAATTATGCTTATGATCATCGTTTTCTGTGTTGTTTATTAAGTGATGTTACGGCCCATTTTAACATATTTCTCTTAAGGGAAATCCCCCAGGAGATGACGAACATGAGGTCCGTCCAAAACTGTGTGTATATATATATATATATATATATATATATATATATATATTACTGTAAAACCCCGGAGTGTGGTAAATCTTGGGATTTACCAGAAGCGTTGGTAAATGTCCGATTTTATCTTTCAAATCGGACTTTAGCCAGTAAATCTTAGGATTTTTACCAACAGATTTTGGTAAATCCCAACTTTCCCAGCGTCTGCCGGTAAAAGTTGGAATAAAGGTTATTTGAAATGAAAATTTTAGAATAAGTTTTATTATTCTTTGTTACAGCAAGGGAGAGAATTGTGGCACTTTGAACTGCACTTCATATTAGCTAACATGCACAAACATTACTTATTTGAACATTTTTTAAGCAGTTGCATTTTTCGAAACCCTGGCTGCGAAACAACCAACCAATGACTGCTGAGGAACAGCGGTGCGAAGGCTTATCTCTTCGTCGGGCACTTCATCCAGGAGACATGAAATTCTCAAGGCAAACTGTAAACTGATTACGCGAATATAATGTAATCAATTTTCCTGAAGGAAACATCTTCTTTTTTGACGGTCACTACAATCATGCTTTTGGGATCGATTTTAGATCGGTCGACATCAGGAATATTGATCCTCACGTTCTGGCCAAGGTAGGAAGGAGTATCCCTTTCCTCACTCCTCTTCACTGGACATTTACCAATGAGCCTTGGCAAACCCACACATTTACCAAACAGCATTAGTAAAAGTTCAAAATCTCACATTTATTTAATGTTTTTCGGGCATTTACCAAGCCAGACGGTAAAACCAGGGATTGAACAACTGCCAAGAGGTAAAAGCTCGAATTTCGGACTTTAACCAGTGCTCTTGGTAAATCCTAGGGTTTACCAATAAGTCCTGACATTTACCACACACCGGGGTTTTACAGTAACATATATATTTATATATATATATATATATATATATATATATATATATATATATAAAGTAATACTTGTTTTACAGCCCTAAAGAAGAGAAAATAAATATACTCGAAATATAGGCATAAACTAAAAAATATTTTCACCAACATTGACAAAAACCTCAAGAAAAGACAACACCATTTATAAGTATAACCTGGTCGAAAACATCTACACAATTCTACACACACACACACACACACACGTGGCATTTGTACCATAATTTCTTTTCATGTAGCAGCTTTTCTATGTATTTTCATGAAGTATTTCATATCAACTATTTATTTTTGTTTTACCTACGTAGGGTATATTTCTCATTCCCATTTATACTTATAATTTCAATACATAAATCCGTATAAGAAACCATATTGAATATAAAAAAAGAAACTCACCCATATTCCTGAACGCGTCCAATCTCTCTGTGCCAGGATGTGTTCTGGTTTGGAAAGGCGTGGAAGATGCAAGAGAGAGCCATGCTTGATCCGAGGGACACCCCAAATTTCCTCTCTATCGGCGACTGGAGCACTGGAGCAACTACAAACAATCAAATAAACCAATTAGCCAGCCATCTCTTTGAATCAATTAACTTCTGATGTGGTTAAAAGGGATGGATCCACGTGGCTCCCAATCATCAAAGCCTAAGATTAAACTAGCCTTCAATTCCTGCGAGAGAGTTTGTGTGTGTGTTGTATGTATATATATATATATATATATATATCGTTTAGTTGACACTCTCTAAGTCCATTTTTGCAAAAATGCTAATTTTGTATTTTTTAGTAACTTCATACCTGAGGATCCATGCAGACAATAAATGTCAGCAGAAAATTAAATCATTAAGGCTTTTATAATTGCATTGATAAATTCACTTAGAAGAATATGAAATATTTTTCAGTTGACTGAGTGACTAAGTCCATTGGTATTATTATTGTTATTGATAGTATGGCTGTTGAAGTAAACAAAGGTACTCCTTCACTCTCATGTATTAGTTCTACGGCTACAGTATAATAGTTTATCTTTCATCTCCAGCAACGCTACCATCATATACGGATCACCGCAACCAGCTAGAAGACAGAATCTCATTGGGAACACAAAATAACACCGGAAGAAGACTCCACTTCAAGGAAAGTATATGTATCCATCAGGTACCTACTTCTTATAATGCTAGCATTATCTACGCAAACTATTAAATGAGTATTCGAAACACGTATAAAAATATTGTCGTTTGCTAAATTCAAAAATATATCAGAATACAAGATTACTCCATCCAGAAGATGGAAGAAACAGAGAGCTCTAGTCACTCTACAAGCCTGACTAACAAAGAAACTCCCTCCATGAATATTAATTCGAACAAATCGGAAGATTGGAATACTTCGTCGTCACCTAACCTACGACATATTGTTATAAAGATTGAGTGTTTCATTCAATAGAATGATTCCTTTTCTCATACAAAGGTGGATTGCTCAATTTGGAAAAGATATTCAGGTCAAGAATACATATGAGAAATAGTGGGACACTATTGGTAACCTGTCCCAACAAAGAGACTTGTAATATCTTATTAAAATAAAACACCTTTTACGAGCATACTATCGTTGTTTTTCCACACAAGTCTTTGAACTTTCGTAAAGGGATTTTTACGTGTCCAGAAATCAATGAACTGGAGAACAAAGAAATTCTGGAAGAATTCAGAATGTTGATCATCTCCGAAGGTTTCTAACAAGTAAGAAGCCGCAAGAATGTTCGTTCAATGAGCTCATCTGCCACAAAAAATAAAAGTGGGATACATGTCAGTACCCGTAAGGCCCTACGTTCCATTACCACTGCGTTGTTTCAATTGTTGGGAATTATTTCACACTACCCAATCCTGCAAGCTATCACCTAGATGCAAAATGTGCAGTGAATCAAGGCATGACGGAGACTGTAAAGTTCCACTAAAAGATTACTTGGGGCAAAGGGTGTCGACCATATGAAAAAGAAGTTTTAAAAGAAATGGCAAACGAAAACATCACATACAATGAAGCAAAACATAAGTTCGTTGTTAACAAGAAGGACGCCAGTAAGCCACTATATTCAACCATAGCAAGAGAAAATTATGAGAAGAATTGCACGAATTGCAGAAGGCTCTCCGAAAAAATTATTAAAATTGAAAATATTTTGGAACGTTTGTGCGATTATGTATTAAAAGAGCCCCTTAAACATCAGGTAAATCTTGCCCTAATTTAAACACTAAATTATCTAAATGAAAAAATACCCCTGCTAAAGAGTCTATTAAACCTAAACACGTAAAAGGTAAAAAAGTCCGTCACGCAGGGGCTGCGTAAACTAAGCAGATTTCCCACGTGAAGTTATACAATAGAGAAATCTGCCTAATAACAGCTGCAGTAGTAAGAAACCTCTAAACCTATTCACGAGGGACGAATAGTCACGAAAACGGCCGCCAGAGCTCACGACGGAAAGTCCGAACAGCCACTGCTGCCGAGCACATGCAGAATACAAATGCAAATATCTCAGTTAATATTCACGATACAGAATAAATGTATAGAACAATATTTATAGTAAATTTAATTTGCAATAAGATTGAGTCTGTAATATGTTTCGATCCGACGTATACTAACGGAGATATTTCGAATTTTCGAAAATCCTCCCCTCTAAACCCCCCCTCCCTCCCACTGGTCCGATTTCAGCCATTAACAAACTTGATCTTTCCTTATACATAAAACGACTAAATATCGAGTTTGGTAACGATTAAACAATAAATGCGACCGCTAGAGCGGTAACAGACAAATATATATATATATATATATATATATATATATATATATATATATATATATATACAGTTTTGAACGGAGCTCATTTTCGTCATCTCCTGGGTAGGATCGATGGACATTTGAAGAAAAATTTCGAAAATCGCGTCATGAGTACAACCTCAATAGCTGATTTCCCCTTAAGGGAAATCTGCTAATAGCAAAAACATCTTCACACTAAACTAATATTCTTATGGAACATGAATGGCTTTCATACACTTACATGACTTGAAATGTTCGTTGGATAGACATGATGCTAACATTATTGCTCTCCAAGAAACACACTTCCCAATAAACAAGCGTCACTGTACAGATAAAATACAAAAAGACCGTCACGCAGGGGCTGCGTAAACTAAGCAGATTTCCCACGAGAAGTTTTACAATAGAGAAATCTGCCTAATAACAACTGTAGTAGTAAGAAACCTCTAAACCTAAAACATTATTTAGGGCGTAATAACCCAGTAGTTTCTAGCCCCAAAAAACAGTTAACCTAACCTCTAAACTTATTCACGAGGGACGAATAGTTATTGAACCGGCGGCCCGAGCTCTCGGCGGGAAGTCCGAACATAGCCTACTGGTGACCACACGCAGAATACAAATGCAAATATCTCGGTTAATATTCAAGATAAAGAATAAATGCATAGAACAACATTTATAGTAAATTTAATTCGCAATAAGATTGATTCCATTCAATTTTTCGATCCAACGCATAATAATGGAGATATTTTGAATTTTCAAAAATCCCCCCTCTAAACCCCCCCTCCCACTGGTCCGATTTCAGCCATTAACGAACTTTTTACATCTTCTTCCTTTTTACATAAAACAATTAAATTCCGAGTTTGGTAAAGATCAAACAAAAATTGCGACCGCTAGAGCGTTAACAGACATATATATATATATATATATATATATATATATATATATATATAAATATATATATATATATATTATTACTATTTATTAACGTCCACTTTTTGCAACTTAGGCTAATCGGGACGGGTTATCTACAGGTTACCACCCTTTTCTAGCCAGGGTGGATTTTAGGATGTTATTTAATGAATTTCGTCACTAAATAATTTCCTTTGCCCCGGCGAGAATCGAACTCGCCGCTCTAGGTATATATATATATATATATATATATATATATATATAATTTTGAACGGACCTCATTTTCGTCATCTCCTGGGTAGGATCGATGGACATTTGAAGAAATTTTTCGAAACTCGCATCATGAGTACGACCTCAATAGCTAATTTCCCTTAAGGGAAATCTGCTAAAAGGGACTACTGTGATGGAGGAAAATCTTGGGGTGGTGTTGCTATCTTAGTTAGGGGCACTATTCATAGCAGCATGATAGCAATACGTACTACAGTTCAAGCAGTTGCAGTTAGAGTGCATTCCCCTATTCGTATGACAGCATATTCACTTTACCTCCCACCAAGGGAGCCGATTGACGTACCTGTACTACACGACTTGTTTACACAACTACCAACTCCAATCTTACTATTATCTGACGTTAACGCCTTAAGCCCAATGTGGGGAGCATCTCAATACAACAGAGGACAACAGTTACAGACAATCCTGGACAAAATCGATCTGATTCCTCTAAACACAACTTCACCAACTCACTTATGCCCCCGTACAGGAACACTGTCACACATAGACGCTAACACGCATGCACGCCTAACATTTTCACTCGATTTTCATGGATGGTCTATGATGACTCCTACGGAAGTGATCATGTCCCGATTGTCATTTCTCTAAGGAAAAATCCAAAGCCTCAGTTTAGAACTTGTAGCAGATATAATTTAAAAAAAAGCGAACTGGGACTTATTTCAGAGATCAATCAGTGAACACTTGACTTCCGACGTGACTAACATGGACGAATTTTGTAACATTATAGTTCGTGCTGCTGACAGTAGTATTCCCAAAACAAGTACCAGTTATAAGAAAACACCGGCCCCTTGGTGGAATGAGGAATGCAAAAAAGCAACAACTGAGAGAAAGAAAGAACTTCGTATCTTCTCTAGGAACCCGTCAGAAATAAACCTCATAAATTATAAAAAACATAAGGCAAGGGCGCAGTGGGTAATTAAAACTAGTAAAAGGAAAACATGGACGGTATTTTTTTCAAACATTAACAGTAATACTACGACGACTACTTTATGGACGAACATAAACAAGATCTTGTACAGCAATTACAGACCACCGGTGACAGGTTTAAAAGATAATGATACCACAATCACGGACACTCCTCATCTTTGTAACCTTTTAGCCACACATTTCTTCAAAATTTCAAGCTCTGAAAATTACTCTCCTCAATTTCTCGAATATAAAAATTTAATAGAGTCAGTTCCTCTGTCAATTAGTAATACTTCTGACAATCCTCTCAATGACGTAATTACTCTTAAAGAACTGAAACTCACACTTACGAACACACGAGACTCCACGCCAGGACAAGACGGAATAAGGAATTACCCGACTCTGCTCTTAACCATCTTGTGAGGTATTATAATCACATTTATGAGAATGGGCTATATCCTGACTCTTGGAATGAATCCATTGTTATTCCAGTCCTTAAGGTTGGCAAGGATAAAACGATTGCATCCAATTATCGACCCATTTCGTTGACCAGCTGTATTTGTAAGCTGCTTGAATAAATTTTAAATAAACGTCTACACTAGTTCCTAGATTATTCCGAGTTGTCTCCATTTCAATGTGGCTTTAGAGAATGCCATTCAACCATGCATCATCTGACAAAGCTGGAGAATGATATCCTCAACTCTTTCCTAAATAGAGTGTTAATAATAGCAGTGGCCTTGGACATAAAAAAAGGCTTATGATACAGTTCGGCGTCGAAAAATCCTTACAACCTTACAGGACTGGGGAATTAAAGGAAATATTTTTAATTTCATTGAAAATTATTTAAGAAATAGACATTTCAGAGTCAGGATTGGAACAACTCTTTCTGATAGGTTCCTACAGGAAAATGGAGTGCCTCAAGAGGATGTACTAAGTACTACCCTCTTTAACATTGGCATGAACTCAATTCATGAATATATTCCACCAGTAAAATACTGCATATATGCTGACGATTTGATTATTTACCATTGTTCTTGTTCCTATGACCAATCATATTCCATTGTACAACAGACAATAGTAAATTTAGAGAGCTGGCACAACCGTTGCTTCCTCTCCTGGGGCAGTATTGTCTCCCATCTTATCCGCGCCTCATCAGTTGGGCCCCAGAAGTCCAGGATAACGAGGGCAAGACCATCCGCAAGAAGCACAGACGTCGCCGGCGCACTGAGAGTAATCCTCAAATGAAGAATCCGCCTTACAATTCAAAAGACATGCCCCCTCAAGTTACAGTGCAACGCATACTTGACTCACCGCCTGAGGAATCCATCGAAGCTGCCTCACGATCTTTTGTGAAAACGTTCTCCGCTGTCTCAAATGTGCAACTGAATAAAGATCTACAGAGGCTTTGGGAATTAGAACCTGTCACTTCCGCCGCACCCATATATTCAAAAGAGGAGCTTCTATGAGAGGAAATGTTCACCCGCACTGTTTCCCGCCAACCGTCACACAGTGCATCGACCATTGGACAAAAATCAAAAATTGTACTATTTTCTAACAGGAATATCATTATTTAAAATCTATTAATAAACCTTCGAACACAATCTGATAGGATTATATCATTGTTTACTTTTTTTTTTTTTTTTTTTAAAGTCAATAAAAGATGCGAAGTGCAGCTATTATTCCTTTTGCAATAAACACCTTGTTAGTATCAATTTATGTTTCTTATTGGGAGTACCTAACTTTTTCTTAAAATTACACCTCCAAGCATGGAATTCACAGGCCCAGGTATGCCATAAAAAAATGCCATATTGCAATATATAATAAAAAAATGCCATATTGCAATATAAAAATGCCATATTGCAATATAAAAATGCCATATTGCAATTGCGAAAATTAAATCGTTAGATAATTTTGCACACCTGCCTTTAATTTGACTGAATTTTGTTAACATTAAAACTTTAAATACGTTTTTAAAAAAATCATTTCGTACTTTTTGCATATTCTTGTAGCATTGAGTGTGCACTTTTATTTTCATTATAGTTTATGTGCTTCTGAGTGCCCCTTTAGTTGTAGTATTATTTTTTTCAATAGATCGAGTCATCATAACTCACGCCCAGCTGGCAGAAATATGTTTTAAGCACAAAAAAGCTGTCCCTATAACTAAGGTCATGGAAGAACTATGTTCATTAATGAATGTTGAAGACCCGAGTGACGAGTTTAAAAAAGAAATAGCAAAGATAAGTAGGCTTTTTTGTCTTAATTTTCAAAATAAACTAAAAGAATACGAAGGGATCGCAAAACATTTTATTTGGTAAATGCTTCTTGCCTTCAACAAGAGGTTCAGAAATTATCCTTGCTAAGACCAAGACATAGTTTTTTTAGGCAGCATGGACCAAGTATTTCACGGGAAGGCCACCGACACCCTTCGAAGAATCATCATTAAAAACAAAAAAGAGGAGGGTAAAAGAGCTCTTAGAAAATAAGACATCTGCTGAGCTAGCATTTTCCGCCGATATTGCCAAAAAATCGTGTAATCGTAATCCGAAGTCTTCGTTAAGCTGTCATCAAACATTAGCTCTATATTTAGATTTATCTGAAAGAAAATATAAATTATTAAGATATGGTGTAAATAGTGTGCAAGAAGATTGTTTTCCCTCCTTGTAGGCATTAAATTTATATAAAATACTCTGTTTCCAACGCAGATTACAGCCAATGAAATTTCTGCTTCCGTAAACTTGCAGGAACTTCTACAACTAACATCGCAGAGTATAATAAAAATCGTATGCCAAGAAAATTTTTCTAACGAACTGAAGTTAATATGTAAATGGGGATTTGACGGCAGTTCCGGCCACAGCCAGTATAAACAAATGTTCGAAAATGCATCAAACACTGATGAATATTTGTTTTTAGTAGCTTTAGTGCCATTAAAATTGGTGGAAGTGTGTAATGGAAAAGATGTGTGGGTCAATCCGCGTCCATCTTCCACCCATTATTGCAGGCCCATAAAATTTATTTTTAAAAAAGAAAAACCTGAACTAGTGCGTGATGTGGAAGAGACGACTAAAAATTCAATTAGCCAGCTTCGGACTTACGATTTTACATTAGAAAGCGGTCAAAGGTGTAGCATTAATTTCGAGATGTTGTTCACAATGATAGACGGTAGTATTTGTAACATATTGTCTGACACAAATGCCACATCTAGGTGTTTTATTTGTAAGGCTACGCCAAAAGATATGAACTCTGAAAATGTACTAAATCGTCCACCTGATGAAAGCAATACCGCTACGGGCTGTCAACACTGCACAGCTGGATTAGATTCTTCGAATGCATCCTGCACATAGGCTACAGACTACCTATAAAGAAATGGCAAATTCGAGGGACCGAGCATAAGGAAATTGTAGAGGCTAACAAAAAACGAATTCAAACTGAATTTAAAACAAAAATGGGCTTATTGGTTGACAAACCGAAACCAGGATATGGCTCAACGAATGATGGAAATACGGCAAGGCGCTTTTTTTCAAACCCTGATCTTGGTTCTGTGATTACCGGTGTAAGCAAAGACTTAATTGTACAGTTCTCCATTATTCTAAGGGTGTTGGCCGCTGGTTATCCCATAAATTTAGATAGTTTTCAGTTGTTATTGGACGAAACTAGGGACCGATATCTATCTTTATACGACTGGTTTTATGTGCCTAGCAGTGTCCACAAAATTTAACGTGAAATAATCGCTTCCTTTTCCTTGCCAATTGGACAGTTGTCTGAAGATGCAATTGAGGCAAGACAAAGAAGTGAGGAAATACCGATTAAATCACACTCCCAAATGTTCAAGAGTAAGCTCTAATATTGATTTAATGAGGATATTATTATTGACTTCTGAACCTCTCATATCGTCTAAGCGAAAAATTCTCACAAGTAAAAAATTTAGTCACTAATTAGATGACGAGGCATTTGGCTATTATTACATCCCAGAGGGACGCACTTCCCCCATTTTAGAGGCGGGGTGGCCCCTGGGGGGGGGGGGGGTGGGGGGGGGGGGGGGTGGGGGGGGGGGGGGGTGGGGGGGGGGGGGGGTGGGGGGGGGGGGGGGTGGGGGGGGGGGGGGGTGGGGGGGGGGGGGGGTGGGGGGGGGGGGGGGTGGGGGGGGGGGGGGGTGGGGGGGGGGGGGGGTGGGGGGGGGGGGGGGTGGGGGGGGGGGGGGGTGGGGGGGGGGGGGGGTGGGGGGGGGGGGGGGTGGGGGGGGGGGGGGGTGGGGGGGGGGGGGGGTGGGGGGGGGGGGGGGTGGGGGGGGGGGGGGGTGGGGGGGGGGGGGGGTGGGGGGGGGGGGGGGTGGGGGGGGGGGGGGGTGGGGGGGGGGGGGGGTGGGGGGGGGGGGGGGTGGGGGGGGGGGGGGGTGGGGGGGGGGGGGGGTGGGGGGGGGGGGGGGTGGGGGGGGGGGGGGGTGGGGGGGGGGGGGGGTGGGGGGGGGGGGGGGTGGGGGGGGGGGGGGGTGGGGGGGGGGGGGGGTGGGGATCTACTAACCTCTCACTGTGTCCCTAACAACCCTGATGAACCTACAATACAGAAGTATACAGCAAACCCATCGAGACAACCTCTACCAATCTCATTCCTTAAATACACACAACAACAAATATTTACACTAAATATACCGAAACATATTATCCTTGGAAAATTAACTAAGTTTTTAAGTAGAGTTTTGACTTGACCCGAGTTTTTATTTTAAGCCTCCCTTATAACCGACTCCCGTGAACCTAAAAATTTTAATATGGCTTATAATCATGAAAGAATTAATGCTAATTCACATACCGAGTTGTTTTAGGTTCGGGTAAATCGATTGTGCCCAATAAAATTGTTGGTTCTCGGTTTAGTTATAGAGTATGTCTCGTTTAAACTTTGTTATACGACAAAAAAAGAATATAACAAAAGTTATTCTAAATAAAAAAATAAACAACTTTTGTTATATACATATTCACCAAAAAACCAATAGAAAACGAAATATTGCTATTTTTAATTTCAGGCTTCCCTTACAACCCCCAATCCTGCTCGTCCCTAGAAATGTTAGTATAGCTTATTATCATGGAGGAGTTAGTGCTAATACACATGCCGAGTTTTGTTTAGTTCGGTTGTCTTTTTGTCAAATAAAATTGACTCCCGCTATAATTTTTAGCGTATAACTCATTTATACTGCGTATAAGACAAAAGTGTATATAATGAAAATGACTTTAAATTACAAAGTAAACAACTTTTGTTATGTGCTCATTTGCCGAAAAAGCTATACGAAATGAAATATCCCTATTTTTAATTTCAGGCCTCCCTTATAACCCCCACTCCTGTTCACCTCAGATAATATTAATATAGCCTAAAGTCTAAGTTGGGTTAGGAGTAATATACATACCAAGTTTCATGAAATTCGGTTCGGCCCTTTATTCGTGAAAGGGTAACAAACAAATACAGAGATACCAAAGCTACGAATTGCTTATATCGTGTCTATGGCATATGAAACAAAAAGTATAGTGAAATTTCGAGAAAAAAATCAATGTTCAGACGGAGGATTATATTTATTTTTATCATCACTGTGATCATAACACGAAATTCCTTTAAAATAGCTAATTAATTTAATATGAAATGAAAGTGAATGTTAATTTAAATAGTATATTCGTTTATAATTGCTATGATAATCTTTGAAATTATTTTTTAAGAGGTCTTGTCTAATAGGTGGTTGAATTGGTAGTATTAATTATTGAAATTTTTCTCGTGAAGGAATTATTGTATTTTTATTTATTTATTAGTTTCTAATTTATTTATTGAATGTGCTTCTTGATTGGTTTTGGATCCTTCCTGAATTTAAAAAGCTTTCATCAGTTTATAAGAGCACTTGAATTTTCCCTTAAAAGCAAAAACAGGAAAAAAAAAGAAAACATGTATTGATTTTAATATATTCATTAAAACTTATTTAGTACCTTTTTATTTTATCATCACTGTGATCATAACAAGAAATTCTATTAAAACAGCAAATTAATTAAATACGAAATGAAAGTGAATGTTAACTTAAATAGTATATTGGTTTATAACTGGTATTATAATCTAGAAAATATAAAATAGCAGACTCACACACACAATACAAATGCAAATATATTGGTTATTATTCAAGATACAGAATAAATGTATAGAACAACACTTATGGTAAATTTAATTTGTAATAAGATTGATTCTACACTCAACCGCAAAAAAAACTGGACACTTCATTTTTGTCGTATTAAAAGCTAATATATATTTGTCTGTTAACGCTCTAGCGGTCGCAATTTTTGTTTGATCGTTACCAAACTTCATATTTAAGCGTTTTACGTAAAAAGAGAGATCAAGTTCGTTAATGGCTGAAATCGGACCAGTGGGAGGGGGGGTTTAGAGGGGGGATTTTTGAAAATTCAAAATATCCCCGTTATTACGCGTCGGATCGAAAAATTGTATAGAATCAATCTTATTGCAAATTAAATTTACTATAAATATTGTTCTATACATTTATACCCTACCTTGAATATTAACCGAGATATTTGCATTTTTATTAAATTTGGGCCGATAACGAATTATTGAGTTCCCGCCTAAAGCTAGTTCGGCCCGTTGCCGTAACTGTTCGGCTCTCGTATGGAGTTTTTTCTATTGTATAACTTCACGTGGGAAATCTGCTTAGTTTACGCAGCCCCTGCGTGACGGACTTTTAACAGATTTCCCTTAAGAGAAATCAGCTATTCAGTTCGTACTCGGATTTTATTTATATATAGGGAAAACTTTCTGAAAACAAAAATAACACACAATATATATATATATATATATATATATATATATATATATATATATATACATAATATATACACACACACACACACACACATATATAGTTATGGTACATTACGAAAATAATAAACGCTGATTACATTGATAAACAAGCCATGTATATCTGGCATGATGTTTACATGCAAACCCGATTTTTTATAATAACGCAGTACGGGCTTTTTAAAAATCCCTGTAGACCCTGTTCTAATTGTGCTAGGAAGATGGGAGCGATTTCATTTTACTCTGTGAAGCATGACCATTCATACAACAAGTAAAAGACATTAGGTTCTAATACAAATTTGTTTTTTAACAATCAAAATTTTTATTTTGGTTATCTTGAAAAGTGTGTCACCAAAAACTTTAAAAAATTCCTAAATGTGGGCAATATATATATATATATATATATATATATATATATATATATATATATATATATACATTGTGTTATATCCAAGCTTGAAAATGGGGCGATAATTATCACACTATGACTACCATCCTGGTGAAGATATTCATTTGATTAATAATAATGATCTTAGCCGATCTCATCTCGTCCGTTATCCGCACACACTTAATAAAATGCAAATATCTCGGTTAATATTCATGATATAAATGCATATGACAATATTTATAGTAAATTTAATTTGAAGTAAGATTGATAAATAGACGTTAAAAAAACAAATATATATATATATATATATAATTTTGAATGGACCTCATTTTCATTATCTCCTGGGTAGGATCGATGGGCATTTGAAGAATTTTTTGAAAATCGTGCCATGAGTACGACCTCAATAGCTGAATTCCCTTGGGGGAAATCTGAAATGCAGCCAGGTTGTAAAAACGTCCTTCGTGTGCCGTTGGCTCAACGTGAAAAAGTTATGAAAAAGTCTTCGAAGACTTACTGAGCAATATTGAAAAAAAAATGATTGGTTGGCATTCAAGTCTGTAGAATCCAATTTCCTTGGAAATTATAAATCTCCTGACTATGTAAATATTATGCACTAGTGCGAACAGCTTGATGGGTAGCAACATGTCCTCGACTTCTTTCCCGAGGCCCTGGATTCTGTCATTGATGAACATGGAGACCGTTTTCATCAGGACATCTCGGTGATGAAGTCACTATGAGTGGAGCAACGTTGGCTGACTACTACTGTATCCTTCAGCCCCACATCCCAAATGCTCAGAACAAACGCAAATCAACAGCCATGAAATTCAAACCAAACTAACTTTGATTTAAGGAACTTTATGTTATATCTATGGTATTTTATATGTGAACTGAGGAAGTCTATGTAAAAAGAGCATATGGCGGTATACGTCCTTTTTGAGGAGATGCATTTTTAGATTCCTTGTGGTCTCTTTTATATCTATGAAATTGCGTGTTTATATCTCTTTAATTCACCTTTTACCGCCTGTTTGAATCAGTGGAGTGAAAATTGTGAGGTTCTATTTGGCTAGTTTTGTGTGTTGCAGCTCTTTTTAAAAATGAGAAATTTGGAAGAAGTTATTAGTGATTAACGTATTTTCAAGGTTGTGATAAAGTACAACTTCTAGTGGGATACCTTGTAGTGCTTCCACTCACTGTGTACCTGCACAAAAACACTGAGACATACTGTGAAACTATTCAGGAAAATGTAGCGGAACTCCTATTAATGTTTGTCTCAAATATTTACTCAGCCTTTACCAAATTTTTGAGAAACGCCTGCGTGTCATTCATACTATTTTATGAAAATACTGATTTTCTACAAATAGCTATAAATGTTTTGTTTTTTTAATTTTAGTTTTTATTGAATATTATCAGATCTTATCTGCAATGTCTATGCAAGTAGTGCGTATGAAGAAAACATGATCTATGTAAAATGGGCTTATGAAAAACATGACTACCAGCCATCTCCCGAAAAAGGGCGTATGCAAGGTAATATTTAAATGGAGTTTATTTAATATTTATAACGAATTTTCTTTTTTGATTTCTGCATAAATTAGATCATAAAAAATTGAACTTAATTTCATTACTGGAAGTTCAAGTTGCACAAGTTCCAGGTTAAACGATATATACAAGTGAAATTTTGCACTCACAGTATCTCAATACCAGGTTTTAATTATCAGCCGTTTTTACATAGACCTCCTCAATTATACCTTAAACTAGATAATGCTATATAGTTTATGTTAATTAGTAGTTAGCAATAGGTGCTCTACTGTAACTTGTCTGCGAGTTGTTTGCCTTGATACAATGTTAAACATATATAAATGGTTAAAGTCCGATATATCAAATCGGTGGGTGATAAGGGGGTTTGCATATTGTTGCGAAAATTAAATACATGAATAATCCTTCAGAGAGAGAGAGAGAGAGAGAGAGAGAGAGAGAGAGAGAGAGAGAGAGAGAGAGAGAGAGAGAGAGAGAGAGAGAGAGAGAGAGTCGTGTATTTGGGAAATGCGATATAGATCAAAGAAACCGACAGAATGTCCCAGGTCATACCAGTGCCTTCCAGCCAGACGTCGAAGAGTCCAGATAATTCCCCTTTGATGTATGCCGACAAGCTATATAAGGAGCGGCCAGCCTCGAGCGAGTCAGTTTTATTCTCACCTGTCTTGATGTTCACATCAGTGCTACAGTGCGACTTAGTGCAGTGCGGTAAAGTGTTTTTATAAGAAGAACAGTGTTGTGCCGTGACTGTAAGTAACAGTTTAGTGCCGTGTTTAAGACAGTGCAGTGCCGCGAAGTAAAGGACAGTGCAGTGCCGTCTTGTTGTGAATTTCAGTGACCGTGAGTGAATTATAGGACTGTGTAATCTGAAGAACGGTGCTATCAGTGTATACTGTAAGTAGTAATTAAGAATAATTACCAAGTATATTGTGCATTGTGAAATAAATTGTGCAGTGATAAAGGCTATGAAACTTGCTAGTATTTAATTTTACAATCCAAAAGAACTCTTATTAAAAACGTTTATTACTGGTTTTGGTAATAAAGCGTAACAATATATTTAATCAGCATGTCTGAATTGTCTTAGAACAAAAGTGTTCCAAACAAAGATATCCGTCGAAATTTGTTTTGTTTATTAGTGGTATTAGGGCTCTTTTGGATTGCAAAATTAAACACAAATACCTCAGAGCTTTTACCACTGCACAATTTTTTTATTTTTTTTTTTATAATCAGGTCAAGATAAATCAATATAGGATTTCTTTAATGGAAACCTGGTAAAAGTAGACGATAAGAAAGTCGAAATCTGAATAGCAAAACGATTTAACCCTAGAACACTAGCAATGCGTAAATTTTACTCCGAGGGGGGTGAACAGGATGGTTCAGGCCACTGGTGGATGACTCATTTCCGCCACCCCCCATCTATTCCTAGCTTGTTTAAGGGCAAGTACGCTGGTAGTGTCTCAAGGACATCTGACGCGTGAGCATCCGCTGAGAACCCGCCCTTCTAAACTAGGTGAGTCATTTTTTCGCATCGCTAGTAATATACGTAAATGTATAGGAGTATTTTCTTCGCATCCCTAGCAATATAAGTATATATATATATATATCAGTATGTTTCTGTTCCATAAAGACTTTACAGCAGTCTCTTATAAGCCGAAACAAAACAAAATTGTTATTTTAATATCATCCATGCATGACGATGGGACAGTGATAGATTCGAAGCCTGAAATAATCAAGACTTACAACGACACCAAAGGGGGAGTAGATTCTTTCGATCAAATGGTGCATAATATGAATTGCCAGCGGAAAACCAAGCGATGGCCACTATGTTTTTTTTTTAATATGTTAAATATTGCATCTGTAAATGCATACGTTATATATGTACACAATTATTTTCGCTTGCATAAAGATGGTGAAAAACCACTGACACGAGTAAAATTTATGATCAAACTTTTTGAACAAGTAAGTCGGTATTTTGTCGAGACGAGACTGCAAAACCCTCGTCTAAGTCGAGAGCTTCAAAACTCTATAAATCGACTACTCAGGAGAGAGAATGTACAAATAGCAGGAAAAAATGCAGCATCCACTTCTAATGCAGCCAGAAAGTACTGCGCCTACTGCCCATCAAGCTTGAGACGTCACACGCGAACATTTTGTAAGTGTGGAAAACCAATTTGTGGTGAGCACCAGATAAAAATTTGCGAACAGTGTGATGAGAAATGAGTAACAAATTTTTTTTTTTGTATATTGTATTTCCTATTTTATTTATTGACTTTCCTAAGTTCCTCGATAATTTTGTAATAATGAATTGTATTATTTAGAGAGTTTATTATATTATTTTGCGGTATTTTATCATATTATTTTGTGATATTTTACGATATTATTGTATGATATGTTATTCTTTCTTTAAAAAATGATTTATATAATATAAAACAGTTTCCGAAAAATACGTCTTTTTTAATCTGCATCCCTCCATAGTGAGTATCGTGTGCGTCCGCGTGTAGATGTGTATGTGTATATTTAAAGTATGGGTGGGTGTTGTATGTGAGTGTTTGAAGGGATTCGAGGGTTTAAAGAGGAATTTTCCTCGGAGAACGCCCTTTGCGTAAAATACTCGCATCGCTAGTAATCCCCATCTACCGCGGAACGATTGTGTTCTAGGGTTAACAAAATTTCCCAGTGAGATCATCTTCATGAGACCGATGTAGTTGCTTCTTACTGGATTTTTTTAATTGCCCCAAAAAATAAGTTAATGCGAAAAGCGGGTGGCTGGAATGTAGAGAAAGAAGTGAGTCATTTCAAACCTATTAAGGATTTGTGAGGACAGGAAGGGACCATCTTCCCAGCCACCCCTAATTGCTTCCTCCCCGAGAACTCCATAGGCTTAGCAAAAAATCCAAAACTAAACGGTATAATTGGCACAACACTTTTTCCTACCCTTATATCACTTTTCCTTTTTTTACACTTTTTAATTCAGCTCCTCCGCGGAACTCCCTCTTCTTATCAAATGTTTGCTTATAATGAATTGCGGGTTGCTTTTCAACCCCTTGGGATTATGAAAAAATAAACAAATGGAAGAAACGGCCCTGGAATCAGATGATGGAAGAGCAAACATTAGAGAGGAATAATTTTTTTTATTGAATTTAATCCCTCCTTTCTTTCAGAAATGCTGAACTAAGCAGATATCCTATCTGACTAACAACACTCCTCATTTCATTTCACCTTCTCTACTTAGAAGAAAAAATCCGATGAGAAGAAGAGAAGATAATATTTAAGTTCCGATAAAATGTATACAACATATGTCAATAGTTAACAGAGATTGTTTCAATTTCAGTTTTCCGAATCTGACTCATAATAACGGAGATGATTTGAATATTCGAATTCACCCTCCCACCTGCCTCCGACCCATCCTGGCCCGATTATAATCATTAACAAACATATTCTTTGACATAGAATAAAACTATTAAATATCGAGTATTTGCATTCATTGAGTGCATTATCCATTCTATTAGGCCTGGAACAACAATATACTCTTGACTGCTGGAGGTCATATCGCCGCCTAAAAAAAGTATCAGGAATGAAATATGAACATTTTACTGTCAACCACTCTAAAAAATTCATTGATATGAAAACTGGGGCACATACACAACGTGTGTAATCATTGTGGTCCTCACTAAACAGTAGAAATAAACCTGAATGTGGACACAAGGAGGACAATGATAGACGCCTACATATGTGAGTTCGTCTGGCGAAGAAGGCATCAAAACGATGACTTATTTTATGCAATATTATCAAGTGATTTACCACCAAAATAATGTAATTTTATACTTGCAATAAATGTGGTTCAGTTTCTCTTAAAACTTTCTTTTATCAATGTTTATAATAGTTTATTAGTAGGAGTTTTATCACTGGTATTTCTAAATTCATGTGATTATAATCTAATTTGAAATGCGGGGCTAATGTAAAAACGACCTCATACATATCCCAAATTTTAAGTTTTCTTTGTTAAATGCCAAAAAAGAAAGAGTAAATGAAAAGCAGTGTCAATGTGTAAGGAGGTTTACTCCAGAAGAAGGTTATGGCATTCCTGACTATCTCAGGACAGACGCCTTTTTTAGATGAAGCAAATATTCTTTTGCTCAATGGGAAACTCGGTGTAGCAGCTGGGCCGCGTTGCCCCTGGTTACCACTTAACCTAACTCGTAAAATAAAGTTTATAGACAGTCAGTTGCTAGTGTACTGCATGAGAAGACCGCTGTTTGTTGTTTTTAGCTTATTATATCTGCGAACTACAACAGCCGAGCACCACATCATCATCATCAAACCAGCACAACTGAAAAGAAGCAGGATTGACCAAAAGAAGTTTAAAAACATGCGTCAGTATCGTGAGTAAAAACAATTATATTTTCCAGAGATACCGGCCAGCAAGAATACATCCTTCCAAGCTTTTGTTTTCTGCTCCAACTCGGCCAGCAGGGTAGCCTCACATTAACCTCTCACTTTACTTGACGGACCGTTATTCATTTTACTTCATACTGTGTGAAAGTGGTACTTTCTCATATGGTTACTAGGCTCGAAAGAGATCCATTACTGTACTAGTCACTGTAAAGAATCTTTACAGTGTCTAGACACCGTAAAGAAAAACATATGGTAATGAAACTATGTTAATGAAAATATTTGAGGTTAGAATTTGTTTGTTAATTTGGTATTTTATGACTGAAATGAGTGATGTTTGGTGTATTCCCTAGATATTATTGATGAAGCAAATGAAGCTGTAGACCAACTTCTTCCTCCAAAATCTCGCGGGAGATATGAAGGTGAATATTTTAAATTTAAGGAATGGATGAAGACCAAAAATGTACAACTCATAACAGAGGAAGTAATGTTAGCATATATTTTCGAATTATCCAAAACATATAATCCAGCCAGTATGTGGTCCAAATTCTCGATGTTGAAAAGTTGTTTAGAAATAAAAGATAATGTTAACATAAAGTCTTATCAAAAATGTATATCATTTCTAAAAAGAAAATATTCTGGTTATAGCCCCAACAAAGCAAAAATATTGACTGCCGAAGAAGTAACAAATTTTATGAGTAATGCATCAGATGAAAGTTGGTTAATAACTAAAGTGATACTAACATTTGGTATTTTTGGTTCCTGTAGAGTTGACGAACTAGTAAGAATGAGAGTATCTGATGTTAATGACAACGGAAATTTTATCCTCGTTTTCATTCAACCAGGAAAAACTAATAAAGGTAGAAGCTTTATAATCACAAATAATCAATGTACATTTAATGCTTGTGATGTATATAGAAAATACAGAGATCTTCGTCCAAAAAATATGATGACTGATAGATTATTTATTTGTCTTCGTAATGGAAAGTGTATAAATCAGAATGTAGGATACCACACTATCTCCGATGTACCAAAGAAGGTTGCAACATTTTTAAAATTGAACAATCCCGAGCAATACACAGGACATTGTCTTCGAAGGTCATCTGCATCTGCATCTATTTTAGTTGAATCAGCGGGTATTCTAACTTTGAAAAGACATGGTGGATGGAAATCCTCAACAGTTGCCGAAGGATATATTGAAGACAAAAAAAAGGAAGTTAGAGGTTGCTAGCAAAATGTTTTCTGATTATATAAATAGTATTCCTCATACATCAAACACAGAAATGAGAAATAATACCAACAATTCTTTAAGTAACGACGATACATTTTGCACGGTTGATGATCTATTTCAAGACTCCAGTGTATCAGGATAATGAAAAAGATATATGCTGCAAACGTGGCCTTAAATTACAACAAAAAGCATTTAATATTAGTAATAATAGCAATTGTACGATAAATATAAATATGTAGACTTTTTATGAATTGAACTTAGTTCTAAACCATATGTTTTCCATCGTGTATAACCTATTTTTTTTTTTAATACATGATTATTCCAAATAATATTAATAGAAATATGTATTTTATTTAAGTTTGTTTCAGTATAAAGTAAAATTATGTACTGCACACGTCCAGAAAGTGACACTACAGTACTCGGTCTAATTATCGAGCTCGGCTTCGCCTCGCTCGTCAAACTCAACCTCGTACAGTAAACATCCACTTTCTAGACTAGTGAAGTAAATAACTATATATGTTCCTGTGTTCATAATTCTAAACTTTTATTTTTCTCGTTTATTTATTTGTTTTAAAATACAATAATCTTTATTATTTGGAGTCAAGATTTTATTTATTTATAGAGACACCTTCTGAACACTAAAATAACACCCCCTGTGTTCGCATTGTGATCAAGTTCATAAAACGCGTCAGTCAAATACTGTACAGTAGTGTCATCCTGAATGTCGACTAATTGATGATCTTGGAGACCTTAATAAAACTTCAAAATTCAGTGATGTGACTATCTCAGCTGAGGGCAACGAATTCCGGGCTCACTATGCTTCGCGGAGTCCTGTTACCTCTGGCATGCTTGAAATTGAATCCAGCAGTAGAGGATCCCATAGATTAAATATATCTGGTATGAAGTACTCAAAGAGTTAGATTCATATACACTGGAAAGGTTCAAAATATGGACGATAAACTCTGTAGCTGCGAATAAGTACCGTTTAATGAGATTAAAGTCAATGTTTGATTTGAACTAGTACTACATACAAATTTATCAGTTCACTTTACATCACTCATGTTTCACATTTACAAGTCACTCTTAGTGAAACTTTTTTTCTAAACATGGGTGAGAACCAATTGTGTTACACAGACGATCCAAGATTTCCGGA
The DNA here is from genome assembly GCA_019009955.1 of Riptortus pedestris. Classification (NCBI taxonomy): domain Eukaryota; kingdom Metazoa; phylum Arthropoda; class Insecta; order Hemiptera; family Alydidae; genus Riptortus; species Riptortus pedestris. Next base: position 19,636,681 of record CM032230.1, on the reverse strand, counting down.
TTTTGTAAAAAACAATTTAGACGAATCTGAAAAGGCGGGTGCCGCGGCAAGTGATATTGGTGATTGTGGAAGTGATGTTTGCAGTGATAGTGATCATGAAACTGGCAGTGAGCAAGAGGCGGAGGAACTCCCGGAAGTGGCTGACATGGAATCTATTCAGGATAGTGATACACACAGCCAGGAAGGTGGAGAACGTTCAAGAAAGTCCTTTTATGGTACTCGTAAAAATAGGTTTAAATGGAGTCGTGAAGAAAAAACAAGAAATACCCGCGTTTCAGCCGAAAATATTCTAAAAATGAAATTACCAGGACTACGAAATTCACCGGATCATTTGGAAGGCCAATCTGATATAATGTGCGTATGGAAAATGTTATTTTCGGATGAAATTTCTAATGAAATTATTCTAAGGACAAATGCTAAGTTAGCCGAAATGAAAAAAAATTATGCTCGAAAATCAAGGCCTGAACTTCGAGACCTTGATTTTGTTGAATTTCAGAGCTTGTTTGGGTTGCTTATTTACAGTGGAATATTCAAATCAAACCCCGAAGATTCAGCTTCAATGTTTTCTACAGACGGTTCAGAAAGAGACTTATTTAGGTGTACCACATCGCTAAAACGAGTAATGAATCTGCTAGTGGCCCTCCGCTTCGATGAAACACGAACTAGGAAAGAGAGGGAATCTCTGGACCCTTTAGCAGCTATATCATTCTGCTTCAATAAGTTTGTAGAAAACTTTCAACGAGCTGACACCCCAAGTGAGTACTTGTGCATAGATGAAATGCTGGTTGGGTTCAGAGGAAGGTGCAAGTTCAAAATGTATATGCCCAATAAGCCAAATAAGTATGGCATAAAAGTAATGATTCTGGCAGATGCTAAAAATAATTAATTTTTTAATGGGTATATTTATTGTGGAAAAAATTCTGACGGTATTGGCCTTGAAAGAGAATTTCTTTGATTTTCCAAACCTACACAAGCCGTTATCAGATTGGTTAGTCCGGTCATCGGATCCCACAGGAATATTACAGCCGATAACTGGTTCAGATCAACTGAATTAGTCCAGAAATTGAGGGAACAAGGGTTAACCTACGTAGGGACCCTGCGAAAAAATAAAAGAGAAATCCCTTCAGAATTTCTCCCCAAAAAAACTAGAGAAGTGGGCTCGTCTACTTTCGGCTATCATGGAAACAAGGCATTACTTAGTTATGTCTCAAAAAAGTCTAAAGCCGTACTTCTCATCTCATCGATTCATCACTCATCTGGGACAGACCTTGACAGCGGAAAACCAGAAATGATTGCATTTTACAATTCCACAAAAGGTGGAGTTGACACATTGGATAAGATGTGTGAAATACAATAATTATTTGGAGTCAAGATATAATTAATTTATAGAGACAACATCTGAACACTAAAATAACACCCCCTACAACAGCATCGTTTCCGAAGTGAATTTAGTAGGTGATCATGTTCATAAAACGCTTCAGTCAAATGCTGTACTGTGGTGTCATCCTGAATGTTGACTAAATGATGATCTTGGAGACCTTAATGAAATTTCAAAATTTAGTGATGTAACTATCTCAGCTGAGGGCAATGAATTCCGGCGCACAAAGCAATCAGCTTCGCGGAGTTCTGTTACCTCTGGCATGCTTGAAATTGAATCCAGCAGTAGAGGATCCCATAGATTGAATATATCTGGTATGAAGTTCTCAAAGAGTTACTCAGATTCATATACACTGGAAAGGTTGAAAAACTTGAAAATATGGACGATAAACTCTTTGTAGCTGCGAATAAGTACCGTTTAATGAGATTGAAGTCAATGTGTGAACTAGTCCTACATAGAAATTTATCAGTAAAAAATGCAGCAGAAACTTATTATTTCCAGCTGAACTCCACTCTTCAGTGGAGCGGAAGAAAAATACAATCGACTTTATTCTGGAATATGCCACTGATGTAATTGTTTGCGAAGTGAATTCAATAGGTGATCATCTTCATGAAACGCTAGGCGATCATGTTAAACGCCTCAATCAAATGATGTACAGTAGTGTCATCCTGAATGTCTACTAATTGATGATCTTGGAGACCTTAATAAAACTTCAAAATTCAGTGATGTGACTATCTCAGCTGAGGGCAATGAATTCCGGGCTCACTATGCTTCGCGGAGTTACTGTTACCTCTGGCATACTTGAAATTGAATCGGGCATTAGAGGATCCCATAGATTGAATATATCTGGTATGAAGTACTCAAAGAGTTACTCAGATTCATATACACTGGAAAGGTTGAAAAACTTGAAAATATGGACGATAAACTCTTTGTAGCTGCGAATAAGTACCGTTTAATGTTAATTAAAGTCAATGTTTGATTTAATCTAGTACTACATAGAAACTTATCAGTACAAAATGCAGCAGAAACTTATTCTTTCTAGCTGAACTCCACTCTTCAGTGGAGCTGAAGAAACACGCAATTGGCTTTATTCTGGAACATGGAAGAGATGGCTGGAGAGCATTGATTACCTCACACCCCCGACTCTTGGTATTAACCATTGGATAAGAAGTGTGAAAATTACTCTACTGGAAGAAGAACCCGGAGATGGACCATGGCAATATTTTATGCCCTCTTAAATATTTGTGGAGTAAACGCTTACGTTTTGTATAATTGCCTCCCAAACGGAGAGAGTTAGCACGTTTTCAATTTTTAAAGATGCTAGTGAGAGAACTGATTCTTCCAGAATTGAAGAGACGGGTGTATAACGAGTGTCTTCCACGCGAACTAAAAAAGTGTCCTTGGCCCTGATCTACCACCGGAACCAAATATCGCACAAATTGATGAACTTAAGTTGCTAAAACGAAAGAGATGCGACTTTTGTACAACATCGTCTACGAAAGAACGAAAAAAATCCACACTATGTGGACAATGCTTGAAGCCAGTGTGTCTAACGTGTTCAGTATCCATCTGCAAAAACTGCAAAAAATGTTTTAAATAATTTTTTTCTCTTTATTTTTTTATAGAATAGATCTTAATTTGAATATATATATATATATATTCCAATTATTTGATTTTTAAAAACTGTTTCCAAAGATAACAATACCTAACTTATATTTTTTTTATAAGATTGTATTATAAATATTAAAGGAACATAAAACAAATTTTTAAAATATTTTTATTACATCCCTAGGTGTTCATTTAACGTAAATACTTTTTTTCAGCTTTACAAATAATAACACCTAGGAGATAAGACCGTTGGGTCAAAATGACCCAATGTCACCCAATGTGTGCTCCTAGAGGACACGTCACCAGCTAAAGGATATATATATATATATATATATATATATATATATATATATATATATTTAAATAATTTTGAACGGACCTCATTTTGGTCCTCTCCTGGGTGGGATCAATGGACATTTGAAGAAATATTTCGAAAATCGCGTCATGAGCACGACCTCAATAGCTGATTTCCCTAAAGGGAAATCTGCTAATATGAGAAACTTAACATAACATGAAATTGATTTGTTTTCGTTGCTACTGCTTAGTATTACGTTATCATCAAGCAATTCAATGTTTAAAGTAATGAATGTAATTCATTTAAAACTAAACAAAGAAAAGTTGTTTACTAGTATTAATGACTTCTTTTGTTAAATATCTTAATATTTAAAAATAAAGGACGATCTAGTTGACAAAAAAACTACAGAGCAACAGTAAACACGAGACTATACCACTAATTTTATAAGAAAAGAGGTAATTGTGAGATTGCTCACTTTACAATTAGTCAATTTATTAGCGGATTTCCCTAAAGGGAAATCAGCTATTGAGGTCGTACTCATGACGCGATTTTCGTTCAAACTTATATTTGTCTGTTAACACTCTAGCGGTCACAATTTTCATGATCGTTACCAAACTTGATATTTAAACGTTTTATGTAAAAAAAGTCCGTCACGCAGGGGCTGCGTAAACTAAGCAGATTTCCCTCGTGAAGTTTAGTAATAGATAAATATACATACTGCTAACACAACACCGTGAATAAATACAAACGGAAATAAGAAATGTTTCATCCAATTTCAATAACCTGCCGACAGGAAGCGTTAGGTTAGAAATGTAAACAAACGGGTCCCGCCTCACACCGGAAAGAAAAAAATTACTGAAATATATCAGAATATAACACATTAATTTTATTGAGAACTATTTACTATATCTAGTACTGTAATTAATAATAAGTCAGAATAATTGTTATCTCAATCAATAAAATTTTAGTAGTCCAAAACTTTAAGATGGGGGGGGGGTCATCAGGGCATATTTGCATGTATCTCGTATAATAAAGGTCTCTTGAATACAATTTTTGGTATTTAAACTTCCAATAATGTGATTTATTATGTAGCAGAGTATTGTTTACGTAACATGAGTAGAAGTGGCGGTTTGGTGAAAACTGAAAAATGCAAATATCTCGGTTAATATTCAAGATAGAGAATAAATGTATATAACAATATTTATAGTAAATTTAATTTGTAATAGGATTGATTCTGTATAATTTTTCGATACGACGTATAGTAACGGAGATATTTTGAATTTTCGAAAATCCTCCCCTCTAAACCCCCCCTCCCCCTGGACCGATTTCAGCCGTTAACGAACTTGATCTTTCTTTTTACATAAAACGCTTAAATATGAAGTTTGGTAAGGATTAAACAAAAATTGCGACCGCTAGAGCGGTAACAGACAAATATATATACATATATATATATATATATATATATATAGATATCTATCTATATATATATATAGATATATATATACAGTTTTGAACGGACCTCATTTTCGTCATCTACTAGGTAGGATCGATGGACATTCGAAGAAAAATGTCGAAAATTCCGTCATGAGTACAACCTCAATAGCTGATTTCCCTTAAGGGAAATCTGCTAATAAAGATCTAGTGCGTTAATGGCTGAAATCCGACCAGGAGGACGGGGGTTAGAAAGGAGGAATTTCGAAAATTCGAAATATATTGATCTCGAAAAATATAATCAAGATGTGGCGGAAGTGCGCCGGAACAATAATAATAACGGTTGTCTTGAATAGCTGTAGAGGTAACCAACCATAAGATAACCTGTCGGGAAGTGATGTAGGGAAACAGGAACAATATACTCCGCCAGGGCAAAATAAAAGTCAGTTATGTGTGCTTTAATTAATGTTCTTGTTACATGTTTCATTAACTATGTTACAACTTTCTAAAATAAAAAGTGATGTGTTTGAAACGTTTATTTAATTATTTAACGGAGAACGTTAAAGTGATTCCTTCGTTAAAAAGACAAGACGACTACAGCGACACGTTAAATTACTCTGAATTCCAATTACAGGGAATGATGACTTCAGGACCAGAATATATTAATCTGATATCCGACAAGAAGGTATGACAGAGTGAGATATTTATAACGGCAGAGATGACTACGACATTAGTTTTATGCTGATTTTAATTGCAAAAACAAGGAAGGACAACTGAAGAGTCTGATGCGAATAGAAACGACACGATAAGACTTCAGCGTTACGAAAAATTGATGTGAATTCCAGTGGCAGGGAACGATAACTTCAGGGCCAGTATAAATTCATCTGTAATACAAGAATTAAGAAGAAAGAATAAATTGATTAGGGGTAGTAGCCCCAAGGCCGTAGCGCTAGCATCTGTCATACAGCTGAGCTAGGAATTTTGTTAAATAATTGGAATTACACCATATCTACAGTTTTCATGCTAAAATATGTATATATTTATTCAGGCAATATGTCATTTTAACTTTTAAAATATAGTTAATTTAAATAATATATTATTAGTTTATACGACTGACTGGTTTTAACGTTTTTAAGCAAAGACAATGAAAATGACTGTTTTTAGTAATTTTATTTAAGTTGAAACATTTTGAAATGTTATGTTTTTGATACATCATATGGCCTTAAACATGTTACTATTTTTGTTTTGTTATTAGCACCTGATGATGGCAACTTTAGTTCCGAAACGCCTTGTGCTTAACCCTCCGTTAGTCGCGGCGCACAGTGGTCAACGAGGCGAAAAAAATCGATTTTTCGAAATTTTTTAAAAAACAAATGAAGTTAATATTTTGAATGCTTAATAGTTGAGTATTACAACCCCATGATTAGGAAGGGTGGTCGTGCATTTTATGTTATTTAACAGATCAAACAATTCGTCACATACGTACACATATTTTTTGAGAGTAACAGTATAGCTCCTATTTTGCTTTTAAAAAATCTGCTATAAAACAAAGCTATAATTTTATATATTTTTTTCCGTTTCTACAACATGCCTAAAAAACAGCAAACGCTTTGTTCAGTTGCAATTTTTGGTTTACAATTAAATACAAAAATTTTAAGTAGATGGTCAAACAACAAAGTTTACGAATGTTTAGTAATCCACAACTATTGAGCTCCGTCATGCTCCGTTTTCATTCTTGTCTAAAAATAGTACTAATACCTTTATCTAAAAGACCTAATTGGATTTACCTGCCCCAACTTGCCTCTGTGCTTTGTGATTCAATAATTCCAACTCGAGTATTAAAAGATTGAGCTGTTCAAAAGTAAACAAAAGCACTAATACCCCCAGTCGATGTTATTTATTTATTTTCCTTAGTCTCTTGAACTGTTCCAATGAGAAAGGTTAACATCCAAGATATTTTTGTTTCATAATGGAAAATTTTCATTGCACATATCGAGAAATAGTTGATGTAATATTAGCAAGTGACCGTGATGTTGTTAAGTGTTTAAAACAATTGAAAAGTGATTACCCTTATCTAACTCCGGAGGACTTGGATGAAGTTAGCAGGTATTTAAAAAAAGTATTTTTACCGCATTTTCATCGTAGATGGGTAGAAGCAAATTGCACTTACGACCGCTTTCTTAAAAAAAATGAAATTTGGCGAAAAATACTATTTCAATAACGAATATTGATTCTTTAGACAAGCCAATTGCACAAAGAGGTCGGCCTGAAAAACCTTTCGAGGAGTGTGGCATACGGAGTCAACAATCGAAAATTAAACACTTAAAAGACACTTTTTCCGATGGGTTGATCACATCTGCAGCCAAGTCAATACAGGCAAAAGAGGAAAAGCCTCCAGGTTTCAGTTCTGAAAAAGCTTTGGCGCTATTAGTGGATGCCTCTCTTACAAAGTTACAATATAAAATTCTAAGGCAAACGGCAAAGGATCAAGGTTTTGACATATATCCATCGTACAAAAGATTACTGGAAGCCAAAATGCAGTGTTATCCTGAAAATATTGAAGTCACTGAGAGTTTGGCCAAAGTTAGTTTACAATCACTGCTTGATCGTACCGTAAAAATAATTTTGATGACATATCAGGAGACCGATTGAAATTTTGTAAGCCACGACCTTACTCTAGTCTCTAAATGGGGATGCGATGGCTCTTCAGGACATAGTGAATATATACAGACATTTGTAGGTCAAAATATTACTGATACAAATATGTTTCTAATATCTTTTGTCCCATTTTTTTTGACTAATAAGGATGACAAGACAACAATTTTTTGGAAAAACACAAGGCCATCGTCTACAAGACATTGCAGACATGAAAGAAACACCAAACACAATTCGAGAAGAAGTTCAAAAAGTTAAACTCGAAATATTAACTACAACTTATTCCACTGTTATTCTGCACAATATAACTTTTAGAATTCATCATGAAATGGTTCTCTCAATGATCGATGGAAAAGTCACACAGTCACTAACTGAGACATCATCCATGGCTGTTTGTCCGATATGCAAAGCTAAACCTTCTCAGATGAACGAATTAGAAATAATACGGAATCTACCAGAATCTGAAGAAGCTGCCACTTTATTTGTAAATTTATATAGATGGTACAACATGCCTAATACTGTGCACAAGGTTCTTTGGCACGGAAGCACCATTATTTCAGCTGCGATGTTGCCGATAGGGATGTTGACTGAAGAGGCACAGGAGGCGCGCAACAAAGATTACCGTCAATATCGTCTCAACAAATCAAGAAAATGTAGTAGAATTTCGACTAACGAAGATGTTTTTCATATGCTACTTGTGACGTCAGATCCCTACATTAATAAATTTCGCAAAGAGCCTACAACTAAAGACAGACTAGATTTCCATCCAGAAGTGAAAAAACTTTTATTATTAATTGAATAAATTTTATAGGAAATACATTAGTTTTTAAAAAATTTATATAAAATTACATGAAGTTGTTTAATCTTATAAAGGAAAGAATTTGTCATTAGTCTTGTAAATAAATCATAATATACATCAGATATAAGTGTGTCTTTATTTATACCAGACTCTTCAAAAAGAAAAAATAATATATTGTTTGATATGTAATTTTTTCGCCAAACCGGCCATTTCAGACCACCGTGCGGCGTCCTGACAGGTGCATCTTTGAGGTGTTTTTCTAATAACTTCCGATTGAATAAACCTAACGACTTCCGCCTCCAGCAATGCTTCTAGCTTCCCTTCCTCCTCAAAACAGTATAGGTTTGACCTTCGAAGTTTGTACACAGTGCGTTCCTTGTTTTAAAATCACCCCACAGGTGCACCGCGACTAAAGTTGTAAGTTTTTCAATTTCTTTTATTTCTATATTTAATCTTTTTACCTTAGACATATTCATCATTTGACGTGTGTAGTGCCTTGATTGTTTTTGGATAGTTAAAAATACCTTCAAAATAGGGAATTCACCTCTGAGGTGACCGCGACTAACAATGCATTTTTAAAACATTTTTCAGAAAAAATGGATCAGGAAATGCGTATTTTCGTTTTCGAAGAAGACGATAACATACAGAACGACACAGATTCGGAATTTGAAGACGGCTTGGAAGAACGGGGTATACCCGTAGACTCAGAGACTGAACAAAGTGACGTGGAATCGGAAAGTGATGGGGAGGATGAGCAGTCACACGAAAAATATGTTGCATTGAGAAGTGTGAACAGAAAGATTGTTGACCGTTATGAGTGGAGGAAAACCCCTTTTCCTTTGCGTACAATAGGAAAACAAAATGTATTGACACACCTTCCAGGAGTGAAAGGGCGCGGCAAAGGAGGTTACTAATGAACTTGACTGCTGGTTCTGGCTCTTTGATAAGACGATTATTAGTAGTATTGTGCATTGCACAAACGAATTTATAAAAACCGTTGAGCCAGAATTTTCTAGGCAGAGGGATGCCAAAGTGACGGACTTCACAGAAATAAAAGCCTATATAGGCCTTCTTTACTTAGCTCGCACATACAGAGGAGCGAGAATGAATCTAGAAGACTTTATGTAAAACATGTTGGGCAAGAAACTCACCTGAGTTGAACTTGAAAGCACTAAAAGATTCTACGTGAAACGTTTTAATTTCCTTTTTTATCATAAATGTTTTCTTGTATTTGCTATTCCTGCAGTAATCAAATGAATAAGTAGTCCTCAACTATTCTTATTGCACTTTATTTATATATGTTTTCTAGTAGCTAAGTAAGTAGTACCTAACGAATGCATAGTTCATAAATTGCTTCATGTTACCTGAAATGAATTAATATTTTTGATAGTTGTAAGACATGTTCATGTGTTACTTCACTAAGTTTTAAAATAAAATAGGTCTACTATTTGTTCAGATAAGTATTTATACTTGTTTAACTCTATTTTAGCCCTAAGAAGCAGTTTTATCAACATATTTCTCCATCGTCACCTCATAGGTGACCCGCGCCTACAGTCGTTTGGAAATGACCCGCGCCTAACGGAGGGTTAAATAAAGAAATTGGTGGGAAGACTTTCTGTTATTAAGACCTGTTTCCCAGATCTGCACTCCCACATCCCATAGGAATTATGATGAATTGATATGTACTGCCAAATAAAAGTTATTAGGATGAATTGGTTTTACTTCCAACAAGAATCAAATCAAGAATACATTTGCTTATTCCGATGATAACGTATGACGTAATTAGAGTACTTATTCGTAGCTACAAAGAGTTTATCATCCATACTTTCAAGTTTTTCAACCTTTCCAGTGTATATGAATCTGAGTAACTCTTTGAGTACTTCATACCAGATATATTCAATCTATGGGATCTTCTACTGCTGGATTCAATTTCAAGCATGCCAGAGGTAACAGAACTCCGCGAAGCATAGTGAGCCCGGAATTCATTGCCCTCAGCTGAGATAGTCACATCACTGAATTTTGAAGTTTTATTAAGGTCTCCAAGATCATCAATTAGTCGACATTCAGGATGACACTACTGTGCAGCATTTGACTGACGCGTTTTATGAACATGATCACCTATTAAATTCACTTCGCAAACAATGCTGATATAGGGGGTGTTATTTTAGTGTTCAGAAGGTGTCTCTATAAATAAATAAAATCTTGACTCCAAATAATAAAGATTATTGTATTTTAAAAGAAATAAATAAACGAGAAAAATAATAACAAAAGTTTAGAATTATGAACACAGGAACATATAAATGAATAACGTTCCGTCAAGTAAAGTGAGAGGTTAATGTGAGGCTATCCTGCTGGCCGAGTTGGAGCAGAAAACAAAGGCTTGGAAGGATGCTTTCTTGCTGGCCGGTATCTCAGTAAAATATAACTGTTTTTACTCACGATACCGACTCATATAATATATTCTTTTAATATTTGACTTAGATTCTAGTAGTTATAAGTTAGGACGTTTTTTCTAAGTCTGATTTTAGTATGAAATTCTATTTTGTTAAATATTTCAAAATGTAATTGTTGGATGCATAACTTGGCCTAAGCTTGTTTCTTTGTTGTTTGTTGGTTAGCACCTGATGATGGCACGTTAGTGCCGAAAGGCCTTGTGCGTGAATAAATAAATTGGTGGGAAGACTTTCTGTTATTAAGACCTGTTTCCCAGATCTGCACTCCCACATCCAGCAACATACGAATTATGATGAATTGATATGTACTGCCAAATAAAAGTTATGATAAAACTCATTAGGATGAATTGGTTTTACTTCCAACAAGAATCAAATCAAGAATACATTTGCTTATTCCGATGATAACGTATGACGTAATTAGAGTCATGGTAGATCAGTTTGAATTCAAAGGCTAGCCTAGATACAACTTCAGCCTCAGGATAAATTTATATGAATTCCATTGATAAGAATTAAGTATTTTATAATTTAGATATAATGAAATGACAAAGTGTAACAAACATTTTAGTATAGATTGATTAAATACGTAAATAAATGAAAAATGTCGTCACGCCAGTGATCTGACACTGACTATTCTCCATTTTTACTGTAATAAGTAACCCACGCATTTAGAACTTGAAACGATGCTCTAGATGTGATTAGATGCTTCGGTAATCGAAATGAATGACGACCTGAGTTGGGACAGTTGGATGTAAATAGAAACACTATCATAAAACTTCAGAGTCACGATAATTTAATTTGAATTCCAATGAAAGGGAATGACTTCAGGGTCAGTACAAATTGATATTAAACCCATAATGAATTAATAAGGGAGACAAATTTATATTTAAGGCCGCAAGGCCGGACAACGTCTTTAGGATGAAAAGATCTTAACCTTCCGCTGGTAACAATATTTTGACAACTTAGAAAGGTAACATGGTGACGAGTCATCCCAAGTGATTATTTAATCAATAAAGGAGATTAATGTTTACACAATGATTTATTTATATTTTAACATTTATATTAAATTATTATTAATACAATCGACAACTGAAAAATGAAAAATATATTGAAAAATCACTACTTGAAACAGTTGCTACACACTTACTTGCGATGCACGTAGGTATTCCGCATTTCTAGCAGTCAGTTTTCACTTTTTTTTCATTTGCTCGTGTGCATAGATGTAATTTTCACTACGAATACATATTTAGAGGTTTGTAAATTGAACAGTAAGTTTAGGTCAACAAGTTCAGATGTGTGTGAAGTTTGAATAGGGTTTTACTCGAGGGATTTTTACAATATTTTGGGATTGTGTTCTGGTTGGTTTAGGTGGTTTCAATGACCATACATGACCATTTTTACCTTTTACAGTGTCCGAAGACGATGAAGTTTCTTCCTCCACTTCTGAAGAGTACCTTTCTATTATGTCATCAACATCAATTTCTCCTTTAGGATATCTTCTTCACCACATGAATCATCACCAGAATTGCTTTCATACTCTGGACACTCTTTCACAAATGCGGCAAAATTTGGGTTATTAATATTGCAGGAATCCATTTTATGCAAATAAATGTTAAAAAAATTCGGCAACCGGGAAAGGTAACAGGGGTTACTAGTCACGCCAAGCACGTGATAAATCAAGAAAAACAGGCTCTGACACGGGGGCAAACACTCTTAATCGAACAGTACTAACGCGAAGTGATATTAGGAAGTGACTATGGTTTGCTCTACCACGTCCACCAACTAAACATAAAAAAAAAATCTACGTGGGGTGACGCATCACCCCTGTTACCATTGAAAGGTTAATCCCAAAGACATTGTATCTGGCTACAGTATTAGGATAAGTTGGTTTTTGTTTCCATCGACAAGGTCGGTATCAATTTATAACATCAATGTCGGGATCAATTTAAAAGTATCACAATGATAGAGTACGACAACTTATTTAGGATAGATTCATTTTAATTCCAACGGGAAGAAAAAATTCATGTAAATATAGACTATATGGTATGACAAGGTAAGATGACTTCAGCTTCACGATAAATTGATCAGAATTCCAATGGCAGGGATTGACAATTATCAGACCTAGGGTAAATTGATTGTAAAGACAAATATATATATATATATATATATATATATATATATATATATATATATATATATATATTCGTCATCTCCTGTGTGGGATCGATGAAGATATGAGAAGATTTATGAAATTCGCGTCACGAGCACGACCTCAATAGCACATTTCCCTTGAGGGAAATCTGCTAACAAAGCCTGTAAGGTGAACAAATATTTAGTTTATGTCAATATTTCGAGAATATTTTCTCTTCTTCAGGTCAAAATAAGAAATACTTGGTTAACATTGTTCCTAATGTAACCAGAAGTGCAATACATAATGTACAATAGTTTTAAGTATTTCTAGTCTTGCCCTGAAGAAGAGAAAATAAATATTCTCGAAATATTGGCATAAATTAAATGTTTTTCCACCAAAATTGACTATAACTCCAAGAAACAATAACAACACCATATATAAATATAACCTGGCTGAAAACATCCATACAATTATATACCAAGGATATATCAATTGGTTTAATTTCCAAAGGCAACATCAATGGCAGGATAAATTTCTGTATTCCAACGACAAGGTATGACACCTTCAGAATTTAGAATGATCGACGTGAATAGAAACGGCAAGGTAACTTAGCGTCGCGTTAAATTGATAAATCAATTGATTGAGGATAGTTAATGTAAATTCAAACAAGGCATGACTGCTTGGCCACGAATTCTCAAAGGCAAGAAATGGAATCTTCAAAGTGAGGAAATGTATTGCAGGGCTGAGGTTAGCCAAGTGAGTTAAAGGGTTGACTTTAATCTCACATGGTAAGCCTAGGAGGCGAGTTCGATTCCCGCCTGGGCAGAGGAATTTATTTAGTGACGGAATTCATTAAATAAAATCCTCAGTGCCACCCAGGCTAGAAAAGGGTGGTAACCTGTAGATAACACCCCAATTAGCCTGAGCTGCAAAAAGTGGACGTCCACAAATAACCTAAATGCATTGGGTGGATTACCTGATTTGTATCCAGTTGTTGAATAGGCAGTGATGGGTTCGCCGTCTTCCCGCCTCCAGACTATCCTAGGTTCGGGCCTTCCTGTAGCCCTGCAGGACAGAGTGACGTTATCACCCTCAGAAACTGTGATATCGGAACTGCTCTCAGAGTCAACTATGTCGGGAGGAACTGAAACATAAAAACCCAAATCATGAGAATGTGACCGCAATCATATCTCCGTTGAAGATAAAAAGGCGTAAGGATATGATGAAGGGAAAAAAAACATTAAATATTTGGCATCTATTTATTTAGGTGGTGATAAATAACGTTCACTTCCGTTTATAGATGATATTTCATTTGTGTTTCATCTATTGACCTTCCGCAACTTTATATTTAATAAACATACACGTATACAAAAGTCCGTCACGCAGTGGCTGCGTTAACTAAGGAGATTTCCAACGTGCATTTGCATTTATTTCAAAACTTAAAAGTTTAATGAGAACAATATTTGGTATTTAAGCTTCGAATAAAGTGCTTCATAACATAATAGAATATTGTTAATATGATATGAGTAGGGGTTTACTGAAGACCGAAAACTAAAAAATGCCAATATCTCAGATTAATAATCAAGATAGTGAAGAAATGTACATAATTATAGAAACTATAGAACATTACATTTGCAATAAGGTCGGTTCTATACAATTTTTCGATCCGACGCATATTAACGGAGGTATTAAGAATTTTAGAAATTCTACCCCTATATCCCCCCCCCCCATCCCGATTTCAGCCTTTAACGAACTTGATCTTTCATTTTATATAAAACGATAATATATCAATTTTGGTAACGATAAGACAAAAATTGCGACCGATAGACTGGTAACAGACAACTATATGATTCAAAACTATATATATATATATATATATAGTTTTGAACGGACCTCATTTTCGTCATCTCCTGGGTAGGATCAATGGACATTTGAAGAAAAATTTCGAAAATCGCGTCATGAGTACGAACTCAATAGCTAATTTCACTTAAGGGAAATCTACTAAAAGTTTAATTTTGCAAGCAATAGAACTTGGTACAATAATTATCTCACCTCAGCTCTAATTACCATATAATAATCCCATGAGTAGAATTGGCTGCATCTCTTCTGGTAAATCGCCCGACTGATCCTAACAATTTTGGGTATTTACGCTTGGAATAAGACGTTTCATTATATATTCGCTCATATCTGCTTTGAAACTCCTGAAAGTAGGGGAGTTACTGAGGGTTGGAAAATATTGCACATTATTTATTTAACGGAAAGATAATATTTTTTTTCGTTTAAATTTCATTGCGACCGCTAGGCCGTTAACAGACAAATATAAATATCATTTTTAACAGACTTCATTGTCGTCATCTGCTAGTTAGGAGGAATGAGCCTTTGAAGGAATTTGTTGATATAGTAAGTACAACCTCGAAAGCCGGATCGTTCCCTTAAGGGAATTTTGTTAAAAGCCTGAACGGCTACTTCCATTCTAATTCAGGTCTTATTGCTAACCATTCCGAATATTGTACTGTTAAGGAAGCTTTGAGAATTGCAGGATGTGTCTTTCATAGTAGTAATTAAATTGACGTTTTATTAATATTTGTTATCATTAAAAATTCACCAGTGCAACTTTTCAAAGTTAGAAAACATAAGAAGTTAATTAAATTATGCGTTTTTAAATTGGTTAAGTTGCACCTAGAAGCGAATCATTGAATGTGAAGTTGTTACAGGAACATTATGCATGACCAATTGACAATGACAATGATGTCCGTTCAAAATTTATATATATATAGTGTTGTTATTGTTTCTTGCAGTTTTGGTTACTGTTGGTGAAAAATTCTTAGTTTATGCCAATATTTATTTTCTCTTCTTCAGGGCTGTATAATTAAGGTACTGCTTATTGCTTATTAAGGTACGGCTATTGCTTATATAGGTACTTAATATTGTACATTGTTATTAAACTAGAGTGTAACAGATGGTGTTTGTAATTTCTACTTACCAAGACTAAAGATACTTAAACACTGACCAAAACTCCAAGAAACAATAACAACATCATATATAAATAAATATAACCTGGTCGAAAACATCAACACAATTTTTTTTTATATATATATATATATATATATATATATATATATATATATATATATATATATATATATATATATATATAAACTAGCGCTCCAGTGTTTTTTTAAACTTGTTGAAATGAACGACTTCAGAATTCAAAAGTGCTGCTTCTCCCGACTTTTAAAAATTGGCCAGCGGGACCGAAGCTCTAATTTAAACTGGGTCTCTCATTTCAGAAAAATAATCTCTGATGCAGATTACGAGGATTTTTGGACAACTCAGGACTGGACAACACATAAGGCCATCAAATAAACTGTCTTAACGAGTTACAGTGAAAAATTAAAAGCATTGGAAATCCAGCGAGTCCATTATCTTCATTTTCCCAGCAATACCAATCGTTCAAAGCACACTACGATGTGGAGAAGTAGAAAGAAATAATAATAATATTAAAATAAAAAAGTCCGTCACGCAGGGGCTGCGTAAACTAAGTAGATTTCCCACGTGAAGTTTTACAGTAGAGAAATCTGCCCAATAACAACTGTAGTAGTAAGGGATCTCGAAACCTATTCACGAGGGACGAATAGTTACGGAAACGGCCGCCAGAGCTCTCGGCGAAAAGTCCCGAACATAGCCGACTCCTGCCGACCACACACTGAATACAAATGCAAATATCTCGGTTAATATTCAAGATACAGAATAAATGTATAGAACAATATTTATAGTAAATGTAATTTGCAATAAGATTGATTCTATACAATTTTTCGATCCGACACATAATAACGGAGATATTTTGAATTTTCATAATCCCCCACTCTAAACCCCCCCTCCCACTGTCCGATTTCAGCCATTAACGAGCTTGATCTTCCTTTTTACATAAAACGATTAAATTCCGAGTTTGGTAACGATCAAACAAAAATTGCGACCGCTAGAGCGTTAACAGACAAATATATATATATATATATATATATATATATATATATATATATATATATATATATATATATAATTTTGAACGGACCTCATTTTCGACATCTGGGTAGGATCGATGGACATTTGAAGAAAGTTTTCGAAACTCGCGGCATGAGTAGGACGTCATTAGCTGATTCCCCTTAAGGGAAATTTGCTAACAGCTTGGAATGCTGGATCAAGCATAGAGACGAACTTCCTCCCAAGTAGGGAACTGATGGGTAGCTCCTACTCAGCTGGAAGAGGAGGGCTTGGCAACGGTGTTAGATTTTCTTTGTTTTGCTTCACAGTTTACAGTACCAGGGAAGACACACCATTTAACACAATAGCGTCCTTGCGGGCTGCCTGTACTAGGACCAGTATAATGAGAACCTGCATTTGATAAACTGTCATCAGGTCTTCTCCTATCAGCAGGAAGAGAACCAGGTCCAGAATATGTATCCAGAAAGTACATCGATAAGCAATGCTGTCCTTATCACAACCCCAAGAAGTTTTGCAACTCGATCTCCTCCCAAGTGATGTTCATCGGCTCTCATCACCCACTACTGGAAAAAGTCAAGCTTTTCTAGATTCTGCAAGACAATCCTGTGATCCATGGTACTGGTCTCGCCCCGTTTTCCGTGAAGGCTCTTGATCGTCCAAATCAGTCAGTATCAATAGTCTTGTTTAGGACTATGAAAAGCATCACTATTGTTGCCTAAGACACCCGACCTTGACCTGAGACCTTTCTCTTCGCTGCTGTACACAGCAGGCTCCGTGTCTAGATTGACTGGTTTTGGGTTTTCTGGGTAACTCTCACTTCTATAGAATACTTTTTACAAAATTAATAATACAACATTAGGGTAAATACAAACTTAATTAGATCATCATGCATAGTAAAAATTTTAGAAGTAGCCAATTCTTCTAAATGCTCTTTTAGCTTCCAGTCATTTGCTACAGCAAACTATTTTTACAAGTACAGTAGCACTGATCATCATCTAGTGCAAAACCAATTATTAAAATTGTCTACCTGTTTGAGACAAACTGATGATGTACATAACAAGAACCATACATATTGATGTTAGAATGCAGCAAGCATCCAATAGACTGAAAATGCAAGTTAAGTTTTGGTAAACATGGCGGCTCAGAATTCTTTTCCCTGCAAGGCTCTTTCTTTGCTCATCTTCAGAAACAGACCTTTCCTCTTAGTTGTAATGGTAGAAAAATAGTTTATATTCACTTCTAGAACTTTTTCTTTACAACATAAACACCTTTTTGGGAGCTATTGGGGCTCCTGAAAAGTGGCGACTGAAAATAAACTATATAAACTTATTCTATTCGAATTTTATAGCAAGAATTGGCAGAGGACAATAAAATATGAGTGGAGACAGAGTTTTATAAATAGCTTATGAAGAATTTCATTTTGGAAACATTCTTCAAGATGGGCATGCACCCCCAGACGATTATGCTCTCCAATTATTCTTTAAATAATTGGATACAACAAAAATTCTTCAATTAAGATTAAAATTTTTTTTAACCGCATCATGGTCTATTGTAGATAATTCAGATTCAAAATCAGGATTTAACCAATTCAAGTTGAATTTATATAACATATTTAGTAAAGATTGATTGGTTTTAATCAAAGAGGAACCAATCTGCAACAAAATAGTATCCTTATCCTGTATTTCTGATCTACGACTCACACATGGTTAATAATTTATTTGGCTTTGTAAACTGTGTCCATTTCATTCCCACAAACCAGCATGAACTTCAGCTATCATAATTGTGCTCTTGGGACAGTTTCAATTATGTTACTGATACGTTCTTCTAATTTTCTAGCAGTCCACAAAACTGTTGGTTCTTATTACTAGCAGGATTTGAAGTGAGGAGAAATTAATTTATTGTAAAAGGAAAAATTCTAGTTTCCCAGTATATACACAGGTTTGTGTCAACCGTGTTTTGCTGGGAATGCACAGATAAAGTTATAGTCAACTGCCCACTTCTCCCGAGCTCACACTGGTTTATGCTTAGATAAACCAATGTTGGGTCGGGAGATAAATTATTTTGTTTGGTTAGCCGTTGATTGATCATGAAGGCTCCCCCACGGCCTCAGTCTTTTATGTGTCTACCTCGTCATTTGTCCCGTGTTTCATTAATGTTGATACGACAACGATCAGTTGCACCAAGTTTGATGGTTAAACTTTTCGTAATGTAGTATTATTCTCAGAAATATGGAATTGTTTAAGTCCCATAAATAAATAATTTAAAAGGATGAATATTGAGGAAATGTACCCAGTTATTTCTGGTATATATTAGCAATGCTCCGTTAATACGGTATGTTATACTTTACTTCGGAATACAGGATGCTTTCTTCTATTATTAATTACATGGTCCATGATCATTTGAAAAAAGATACTTGCACAGGAGACGGGAAATGTAAAAATATTGTGGCACTATCCACAAAATATCCATAACAAATGCTTTTAGTATTCCCATATCCTGGAGCAACGGAGGGTAGTAGAGCTGTTGTTAAAGAGCTTAAGAAATTTTTAAAAAACGGATGTTATAAATATTTCAAATAAACTACAGTGGCCCAGAAACAAACTACTGTATCTTCATCCTTCATACACATTAGACTGACGAACCAAACTCTTGACTATATCCCCCAAGTAAATAACCTCACTTATTTACAAGCTTCGCCAGCTGATTTGGGGTGATGCCACAGTCTTTAAACTAACCTATATCATTTCTCATTTTTGTAATTAATTGATAATTCTATGAAGCAAAGTTTTTGCTTTTATCGTTTCCTTCGTTCTGCATACATATATATACTATGGACCATAGGGAGCACTGTGTTTGAGGCATCTCTCGAGAAAGCCTTACAATTTCTACTGATAGACCTTCAATGGCAAGCTATTTTTATCCCAATTATTGTAGAACCTACAAAATGGCTCCAACTGTTTCTGAACCTGAAGAGGTTAAATAAATAAATAAAATTAAATAAATATCTATACAAGTTAAATTAGTTATTGGGGTTAGCGTTGTGAGTAAAAGCGTCGACCTTAATCTCACATGGTAAACCTAGAGTGGCCAGTTCGATTCCCTGGGAAATAGGAGTTTATTTAGTGACGGAATTCACTAAATAAAATCCTTAGTCCCTCCCTGTCTAGGAAAGAGTGGTAACCTGTAGATTAGCCAAAGGTGGACGTTAATAAATAAAATAAATTATTTATTAACGTCCACTTTCGCAACTAAGGCTAATTGGGCGGGTTATCTACAGGTTAACACCCTTTATTCAAGTTAAACAAAAAAAAATGGGAGATAGAGACAGAATATGGCGGCCGACATGGTCTATGTCCCAAAAATAGTTCTTGTTTTTTTCATAAAAATATGACACTTGAGGAAGTCACCAACTGGTGCCATGGATTGACACTTTGTCGTTGCATAAATCAGATCCTAATTTGTAGGCTCTACGATTTGTAAGGAATGTGCTAGAGCAGCTTTTACTCAAGCACGTGTGCATTTTGTATTTCATATTCAAGGAGGAATTATAAGATATCACATAAGCATATGGAAGAGGAGGAGCATGTGCTACTAAGTGTACATAATTCCTGCTCCACCGGTCAGTAAACTAAGTCATAAACTCTCTGCCCTTCCCTAGCGGCTTGGAACGATCCCCTTGGCCTCAGTGCATCGGCAGGGTTAAGCCGTGTAGCAAGTCTAAAGGATCGCCCTACGCTCGCTCTGACGGTAATTTTGCTTATAATGTTATTTTAATGTTTAAATAGTAATTATTAATTTGTTATATTTTAATTGTACTTGTGTTTTTGAATATAGGTGTTATTATTGTAAAATTTTATAATGTTATAGACTTTGTTATATGACCAACTATGTAAAACATTTTTAAGAACTGATTTTTAGACTCCTTAATTATGGTGTTACACTGTTTTGTAGCTCTGAGGATGGGGCATTTAGTCCCCGAAAGTGCTCAGCGTTTATAAGAAATAAAATTGTGAGGAGCCATAAAAAAGTTTTGTGATTAACCATTCATCACCCTCACCACCAGCTAAAAATAAATATGAAATCATAAACTCTCTATCAGTGGTTAGATTGGTTAACCTCATGGTTAGATTGGTTAACCTCGTGGTGGCTCTATGCCACATTTCTAGAAATGGGATATACATACACAGCAGTTAAAAAATGTAGCTTTCAGTATTTATTTACCAGCTATTATAACAGAAGAGACCTAAAGTTGAAGCTTATTAGCCAAGTCTCAGATATATTTAAAAATGTTTCTCCTTGAATGCCAAATAAATAATTACTTCAGAACATATTTCATTCAAAAATATTTGTTTAATTCTATTGATATTGTAACATTATTATGTATTTGTACAGAAGACCAATCAATATATTCTTATACATAGTTTGTAATTCCTATTTTGCTATATTAAAGTATAAGCACATATATTCCGTTATCTAAAATACTTAAATTATTTTGGTATGACTTCGTTCTAATTTTTGTTTTTGAGTTGGAGACTGTAAGATTATTTAATCCCTATGTTGTCTTTCTTTATTGCTTTATTTTATCTTTATTTGTTTTGTAAAACAATTAATTTTACTTTATTCTCAATTTTTTATCATATTTAATTGCTACTATTTCTGTATAATTTCTAATGTGTTTTGTTTGTACCCCAAGTAATAGGATCATGTTTTGTAATGCATAATGTAACCGACACCCCATCAGTATGGGTTTATCCTGTAAACTGATGGATTATAAATAAATTTAAAAATGTTTCTGGTGATAAGAAATGATGCCTATGGTTTCTAGGTTTTCCTACATTATGAGAGTGAGTAATAGCATTATGTTCAGTCAAGTCATGGGAAATTATAATACTGGAATACACTTTTGTGAGGGCTACTCTGCAAGGTTGTACTGCTGAGATAAGTTGGCTCTTCCCGTGTACTACAGAACTTGCTGCGTGTTCTTGGATAAAATTAACAAATAAAAATTCCCCACTTGGGCACCTAATTGATTCCTATGAATGGACACATTGGTCAAAGTTAATAAAGTTCCTAGTAGAATTAGGACTAGAGATGACAAGAGTGTAGTTTGGAGTGAATCATTAGTAATTGAATTACTCAGTTTTAGTCTCAATTCAATGAATAGCTGTGTATCATCCTAGCCTGCTCCGGATGTTCTATACTCAGATTTAGGGGAACTATGATTCAATTATATAGCTATTACGGGCTTTCCTGTTTTCCTTCAAAGTTCTTGGTCTCACAGGATACAAACAATGCCCTATACCTGTTATCACTAGTGCTATTCAACTATCTCCCTGTCACAAAATAATAATCACAAGCAATCCCGTTAGTGTATAGCCTTTTAGAGATTTCAATGAGACAAGAATTTCAACCTGGTTCAGTTAATAACAACTGTTTTGAGGAGGAGTAGAGTAAACAGAACACCGATATTTCCTTTTGTTTAATGTTATACATAAAACACCCAACGAAATCTACACAGAATGTGAAATTTCAACAATAAGAGTGAAAAGAGATGGAGAGAGGAAGCCGTGTGACTGTTCCCTCCGTCTGAGCTTTATGGCTTACCTGTTATCAGCCACCGATAGGGAGGTCACTGACACTGACGAGCACGCCTTTTAAGAAATCTTGATTTTTATTCAAACATGTTAAAAGATGAATCGCCATTGTAGCGGCATCTCAAATAAATAATAATATTTTAAGAAAACTAATTGAAACATATAACTAACAAAGGCAGCTTCACTCGTCCCCCACTGCTGCATTGGTAAAAGTTTTCCTAATAAACTAATCACGGATTTCGGGAGTTAAATGTGCTTTCGCAAAAAACCTCTTTTTAAAAAGGTTTACTTTGAATAATACATAAAAATACAAAGTTTGGTAAATTATAGAAAACAGTGCACAAGGGCATATGAACTGAGCGGATTACAGGAGTGAGAAGACTGGTTGATGGGTGCAGTAGGCATGGTGTGTGTAGGTATATAGATTAATCATCCGCCAACTACACACACGGTACTTGTGTATTATATCCACCACATTTTAATTCCACTAGTTCCACGCTAGAGTGCGCTACTGAAGTGCGACGCTAGCTCTCCCAGGCTAATGAGGTTATCTTTTGTTAGAGTTGCGTTTCCGGTTTATTTGAGTTTGCTGTTTAGTGTTTGTTAATAGTTTAAAAATGCCTCTTTGGGATTTGCCAATGACTGAAGAAGACGCTGTGAAATATTTACAGGAGAGGAATATTTTGGCAATCAGAAGAAAGTGTTGTAATTCTCATTGTATGAAACTTTATATTGGAAAAAAAAGTATTTTTTGGAAGTGTAATGTTAGAAAGTGTGGTGAGCAAGTGGGCGTTCGCATTGGCACTTGGTTCGAAGGAAGTAAAATTACATTTTGTAATTCATTGAAGTTCATGTACTGCTGGTGCGAAGAATTGACATCTGTCAATTTCTGCAAAAAAGAACTCAAAATTTCAAATAAGACTGCTATTGATTGGAAAAGTTATATGAGGGAGTTGTGTCTCTTAGATATGGAAAGCCAACCTCAAAAGAAGATAGGTAGACCAAACTGCATTGTCGAAATAGATGAGAGTCTATTTACTCGAAGAAAAAATAATTGTGGACGAATTTTACCCCAACAGTAGGTATTTGGAGGAATTTGTCGAGAGACAAAAGATTCGTTTATCGTGACTGTTCCTAACAGAAATGCCACTACTCTTTTAGAGAAATTAATTCAGAATATTACAGATGGTAGTACAATATATTCTGATTGCTGGAAAGGCTACCAAACGGACATATTACAAACACAAGGCTTCAAACATGCGAAAGTCAATCATAAATATAATTTTATTGACCCCAACACTGGAGCACATACTCAGACAGTGGAAAGAATGTGGGGAAGTTCAAAGTGGCGAAATAAAAAACATCTTGGGACAGCCAGGCATCATCTGGAATCGTATTTGGTGGAATTCATATGGTGACAGCACCATGGGAAAGGAAATGGAGACAGATTTGAGTCCATTTTAAATTTCATTTCCAAACATTTTCTTCTTAAATGTTAATAAAATGTTTTATTTTTAAAAATTGTGTTTTCTTTTATTTATCATTATAATTCCGTAGAAGGTTATAAGGTAAGTATAACCTCCCTTGCGGGCAATGAATCGTACTACTTAAAACAGTAGCGCATTCTAGCGTGGAACTAGTGGAAGTAAAATGTGGTGGATATAATACACAAGTACCACACACACTTTGGTATTATTGCTAAGTTATTTGTTATTATTACTTGTTGTTAAGGTATTTGTTATTGTAACTTGTTAAGATGATTGTTATTATTACTTGTTGTTAAGGTATTTGTTATTATTATTACTTGCTGTTAAGGTATTTGTTATTATTATTACTTGTTGTTAAGGTATTTGTTATTGTAACTTGTTAAGATGTTTGTTATTATTACTTGTTGTTAAGGTATTTGTTATTATTATTACTTGTTGTTAAGGTATTTGTTATTGTAACTTGTTAAGATGATTGTTATTATTACTTGTTGTTAAGGTATTTGTTATTATTATTACTTGCTGTTAAGGTATTTGTTATTATTACTTGTTGTTAAGCTATTTGTTATTATTATTACTTGTTAAGGTATTTGTTATTGTAACTTGTTAAGATGTTTGTTATTATTACTTGCTGTTAAGGTATTTGTTATTATTACTTGTTGTTAAGGTATTTGTTATTATTATTACTTGTTGTTAAGGTATTTGTTATTGTAACTTGTTAAGATGTTTGTTATTATTACTTGTTGTTAAGGTATTTGTTATTATTATTACTTGTTGTTAATGTATTTGTTATTATTACTTGTTGTTAAGGTATTTGTTATTATTATTACTTGTTGTTAATGTATTTGTTATTATTACTTGTTGTTAAGGTATTTTTTATTGTTTCTTGCTAAGGTATTTGTTATTATTACTAGATGTTAAGGTATTTGTTAATATTACTTGTTGTTAAGGTATTTGGTATTGTTACTTGTTAAGATATTTGTTATTATTACTTGTTGTTAAGGTATTTGTTATTATTACTTGGAGTTAAGGTATTTGTTGTTATTACTTGTTGTTAAGGTATTTTTATTGTTACTTGCTAAGGTATATGTTATTATTACTTGTTGTTAAGGTATTTGTTATTATTATTACTTGTTGTTAAGGTATTTTTTATTGTTACTTGTTAAGGTATTTGTTATTATTACTTGTTAAGATATTTGTTAGTGTTGCGAAAATTAAATACATGAATAATCCTTCAGAGAGAGAGAGAGTCGCGTATTTGGGGAAGTGCGAGATACATCAAAGAAGCCGACAGAGGGTCGAACCCCTACTAGACCCGTCGACAAGTAATTCGTTAAGATATTTGTTATTATTACTTGTTGTTAAGGTATTTACTATTGTACTTGTTGTTAAAGTATTTTTGGGCCAAGGTGGTGGAAGATGCACGATAAGAGGATGACAGCCTGAAACCTCTACACCTACGGAGCTTCTGGATGCATTGAACATCGACCAAGAAGAACCCCACTTTTAAAAGAGAGTAAGAGAAACAGCTGAACAAAAGGACTGACTACCAAGGCATATTTCCCGACAGTTGTTTCAGACCGGGCACGATAATTTTGGAGACTACCTAAGTAAATTCAAAAATAACAGCATCCCGAGGTGTGATTGCGGGGAGAATAATGAAACATAGCTGTGCGTAGTAAAAGAATGCACGTTCGATGACCATAGGCGACTCAACCTAATGAAAGAAGTTTGCAGCCATACCCAAGAACGTCATGAATTGGTCAGCACCGATCATAAATTCAGACCATTTAAAAAGTTCTTCGACGAATGGAGGAAGATTAAAAAATAAATAGCCATAACCAAACCCATCCTAGTCCTATCCCAACAATGGCCATAAGTGACATTAGCGCAGAAGGCGCTAGGAGCCAAAAACCTTCTAGCCTCATCATTCGGCCGTCCAACAACTTCAAAGAGTATCGGAAGTCATCACACAAGGATTCGAGCATTAGCAATATACAACGGGGCTTTCCTGGATGTCTCAAATGCCTCAGACTCCATATGGCACGAAGGTTTCCTGCAATAAATTAGGATTACGAACACCCCAGTATAGTGTTACTGCATCATTCTTACAAGGAACAACATTCACAAGCGATAATAAATAACACGCAGCATGAACCGGGATATCAGAACTGGCCCTTTTCCCCTACATCTTCTCCTGTAATAACATCCCGCAGGTGGGAAATTCAGTGTTACCTACGTTCTCAGTCGACACACTCCACCTCACTCAAGGAAATACTCCAAACACTTCCATACTCCGTCTCGATAAAGCAACCGAATTGATATTGTCTATACCATTTAATACAATGAGCCTTTTTACTTTAATTCTTTCTTTATACTTGTATAATGTATAATCCTTAAGCTTAATGCAGTAACCATCCCCCAGTCTATGAAAAAAGATAAAAAAAATCTTTGTATGAAACTGTGTGCTTCACAGTTCCAGTGGCGAGGTGTTTGACTGTTGTGGGCATGCGCACAGAGGAAGCTCCACAAGGAAGAGAGAGCACTGCCGTTCCCGCAGTGCCGACCCTCGCGTGCTAATATCCTCAGTTCTCTTCCAGAGATAAAGGAGAAAATGATTGATCTTTTCGCGCAAATTAAAACAAGAAAATTGGATTTACTTGGAGAGAGAAAAAGACATCAAATTCTTCACAAAAAAAAATTGTAAAGAATTGGAAGTCATTTTTTCCCTCCAAGTACACAATATTCATCACTTCCAACAACACTGCTGTGGAAAAGAATGGATTTTATTTTCAAATGAATAGATTAAACTTGAAATTTAACAATTTAGGTTGAAGTAAGTTAAAAATGTTTGATTTTGTTCTTTTAGGATTTTATCAAGTTTCTGAATGAATTTTCTTTTTACGACATGTTTGTTTCCCTTTACACAATTTTAAAACAAAGTCTAAAAATTTTCTGGAGCAGCACCCCCATTAATTTTAGCTACAAGCCGCCGCCGATTAAGATACATGTGCTGTTCAGCAACAGGCACAAAAAGAGACTCCAGTGCTTCCAGAGCTAAGAACTTCAGATAGCGGCAATTACTCCACAGCCAAATCCACAGGGAATTTGAGGTCGCTCCTTTTCCAGTTTACATTCAACAACTTGTAAGAAAACATGCCTGCCTTCCCATGTCAAGCGGAGCCACCCATTATTATTTAGGTACAACGACTGAAGGATAACTGAGGTTAAGGTTGTATCAAAATATCAGTGTTGTAAAATACCTGTGTATTGGACCAAAATAATTTTCTTTCATTCAAAAAAAAGAAAAAAAAAAAAAAAAAAACTAATTTATCTTATTTATTGATTAATATGCTCGGATATTTGATAATCTCAATTTCTAATTTTGTCATTTTTAACCAGGCTGTTTTAAAAAGTAGAAATTTGTTGTAGACAACAGCTTATCCGTTACAAGGAACACATACTTTCCGTGGTACTCCCGAACGCAGTAACAAAACTTGGCAGTTAGTCTTGAACTGTCTATGTTCGCGAGTAGCGAGATTAAGAAGAGTCACATTACAATCGGGTTGTGTTACCACGTGTTTGATATAGTGCGCTGTTTGGTAAGCGAATGCAGGAGTACGGATGTGATTATTTCGTATTTGCAAAGACTTTTGTTGTTATAAATAAGTTTTATTAGGTTTAACCGGCCTTCTCTATTATCTCAAGACACCTTTTACACCGCATTAGGACATACTACAGTGGACAAGAGACTAAAAAGGTGAGAAACCTCGCAATCATAAAATTAGAATGTTAGAAAATTAAGAGAAGAAAACTAAAAAATACACAGAGCATTAAGCTTCACCAACTCTATAAAATTAGATTCGTCCTTCGTTAATTTGATGAAGACATTTTCTCCAAAATATGTTCTATTTCCAATATTTAAGTAATGTCCATAAATTCCATCTATAAAACCTCAATCAGCAATTTATCTCACTCCATCTATTGCCATATCACTGTGCCACTCACGATTCACTTAATACAACTTGAAAGTAAAACTAATAGCCATTATTAATCCACACAGCCAATATCTATTATGCCACCATATTTCAACATTATGAAAAAAGTTCATTGTTTTATTAGAATAAGGTAGATTGTTCATTGTTTTATTACAATAAGTTCACTGTTTTACTACAACAAGATTGTAGCATTATTGATAGAAATGAATTTTTCAGAGAAAGAGAAGTTTGACGTGATTATGATTATTCTTTATAAAGACACTTTAAAAAATTGGATCATTATTGAGTTCCCGGTGGACAAACAAAGAGTAACAAAATTAAATTTTTCTCGAGAAAGACACTTAAAAGTTCACCAATTATTTACAAAATGCTCGGTGTTGATGGAAGAGGAAAGAAAAATTCTTACTAACTATTAGTTAATGCTTTTCAAAGATTGATGATATAAATACATTTTTATATACCTTTATATAAGATAACAAGCATCACACCTACGTTCAATTTCTTATTCTCCAAACTGGGAAATGTAATGTACTCTACCGAAAAATATTAGAAGAATATTTATACACATTTCGAAATAATTATATTATTAAATTTTAAGCTGGCTCATAAGAATTCCCGTACCTGTTATTAAATATCTTTTAGCAAATTTCCCTTCGGGGAAATCAACTATTGAGGTCGTACTAATGACGCAATTTTCGAAATTATTCTTCAAATGTCCATCTATCCTACCTAGGATATGACGAAAATGAGGTCTCTTCAAAACTGTGAGTGTGTGTGTATATATATATATATATATATATATATATATATATATATATATATACAAACATACATAGCAAAGGTACCCGGCGATGCCCGGGAAATCATTGTCGACTAATGATGGTATTCTTATAGTAAGACTTCAATGACAATTACACTGCCCTCCACGACGTAATGATTTTCCGAAATAGCCAACCCTGAATGGTAACTTCTGGGGATTAATAGAATTGAAATTTTAGTTTTGAAGAATAAATGAAAATGTGTTCCTAATCTATCCCTCTACACTTTTTGACTCATCTTTTATCAATAATTCAAACCATAATCATGGGTAGCATTTATTACAATTAAATATCATCTATAATAAACATATTTCCTTTCAAAAGCCAATCCGAACTCGTATAATTAGGCAAAGTTTTGCACGTAAGATAATATTTGTAATAGTGTATCACACCATTTCAGTAATACCAGACAGGAAATTAGTAAACTCAATTATCTGTTTAGGCTCCAGTCATCTTCCGTTCCCGCATGAGACTTAAATTCTTCTACTTAAATTATTGATTCAAAACATTATTTTAATAATTTATCTACCTGATGGAATTAAATAATAGTGGTACCCTAAAAATATGATATCATATCGAGTTTAAACGCAAATTGTTTTTTGTAATAATGACATGACTATAAACGTTTAATTGTTATGATAGTATATATTTCTTTCAATAACATCAAGGTTTACATTATACAAATTAAATAATGGAAATTCTCTTATAGATTATATTTCTATTGGAAATAAATTACCAAGTTATTTTCTAGGAGAAATAAATAAATGAAGAGGGGTGACGAAAAACCAATAGGAAACAAAATATCGCTATTAGCAGATTTCCCTTCAGGGAAATCAGCTATTGAGGTTGTACTCATGACGGAATTTTCGAAATTTTTCTACAAATGTCCATCGATCCTACCTAGTAGATGACGAAAATGAGGTCCGTTCAAAACTGTATATATATATATATATATATATATATATATATATATATATATATATATATATATATATATATTTGTCTGTTACCGCTCTAGCGGTCGTAATTTTTGTTTGATCGTTACCAAATATTTGGTTTATTTATCGATATTTAGTCGTTTTATGTAAAAAGAAAGATCAAGTTCGTTTACGGCTGAAATCGGACCAGTGGGAGGGGGGGGGGGTTTAGAGGTGAGGATTTTCGAAAACTCGAAATATCTCCATTACTATACGTTGCATCGAAAAATTGTACAGAAACAATCTTATTGCAAATTAAATTTACTATAAATATTGTTATATACAATTATTCCCTATCTTGAATATTAACCGAGATATTGGCATTTTTATTAAATTTGGGCCGATAACGGATTTTTGAATTTCCCGCCTAAAGGTAGTTCGGCCCTTTGCCGTAACTGTCCGGCTCTCGTATGGAGATTTCTCTATTGTATAACTTCACGTGGGAAATCTGCTTAGTTTACGCAGCCCCTGCGTGACGGACTTTTTTTAAGTTCAGTCCTCCCTTATAATCCCCACTCCTCTTTGTCTTAAAGAATATTAATATTGCCTAAAGTCTAAGATGGGCTAGTAGTAATATAAAATTCGGTTCAGCCGTTTGTTTATGCGTGGAAAGGTAACAAACAAACGCACACGAAAGACACAAAATGCTAATACACATACTGAGTTTTATTTAGTTTGGTTGTGTCTTTAGTGTCAAATAAAATTGTTCACTTCCGCTATAGGTTTTTGCGTATATCTCGTTTATAATTCGGTATATAAAAATAGTGTATATATCAAATGTTACTCTAAATAACAAAATAAACAACTTTTGTTACGTACATATTTGCTGAAAAACCAATAGGAAACGAAATATCGCTATTTTTAGTTTCAGGCCTCTCCCATAACCCCCACTCCTGTTCGTCGCAGAGAATATTAACATAGCCTAAAGTTTAAGTTGGGTTAGTAGTAATATACATACCGAGTTTTATAAAATTCGGTTCAGCCGTTTATGCGTGAAAAGGTAACAAACAAACAGACACCAAAGAAACAAAATGCAGTTATGGTGTGTGTCTATGACATGTGACACGAAAAGTTATCGTGAAATTTCGCGAAAAAAATAAATTTACATAAAATTATATATATATATATATATATATATATATATATATATATATATATATACTAGCTCAGATACCCGGCTTCGCCCGGGACTTCATTTGAGGCTGAATGGTGATGGTATTATTTAGCAGGCTTTACATTGCACAATATTTTGACATTTACCCGTCCTACCCGTCCCAGTGTTTAGGATTGATACCCATCTTTGCCGTGGATTTGCTAATAATAGAATTATTTGTTCGATAAGGCTTCACAGTCTTCAATATTTTTATATTTCCAGTCTCTTATACATGTAAATATGGTGAATTTTTATTTCAGGCCTCTCTTTTAACCCGCCTCCCGTTCGAACCTAAAAATTTTAATATAACTTATAATCATGGAAGAATTAATGCTAATTGACATACCGAGTTTTGTTAAGTTCGGTTCACCCGTTAGTGCACGTTGAAGTTTTAACGAACAACTCATTTATACTTAGGTATACGACAAAAGTGTATATAACAAAAGTTAGTCCAAATAACAAAATAAACAACTTTTGTTATGTTTATATTTGCGGAAAAACCAATAGGAAACGAAATATCGCTATTTTTAATTTCAGGCTTCCCTTATAACCCCCACTCCTGCCCGTCCATAGAAATGTTGGTATGGCTTATTATAATGAAAGCCTCACTGCTAATACACATACTGTGTGTTATTTAGTTCGGTTGAGTCTTTTTTGGCAAATAATATTGACTCCCTGTATAATTTTTAGCGTATAACGCATTTAAACATCGCTATACGACAAAAGTGTATATAAGAAAAGTTACTCTACATAACAAAATAAACAACTTTTGTTATGTGCATATTTACCGCAAAACCAATAGAAAACGAAATATCGCTATTTTTAATTTCAGGCTTCCCTTATAACCCCCACTCCTGTTCGTCTCAGAGAAAATTAATATAGCCTAAAGTCTAAGTTGGGTTAGTAGTAATATACATACCAAGTTTCATAAAATTCGGTTCAGCCGTTTATGCGTGAAAAGGTAACAAACAAACATACACGAAAGAAACAAAATGCAGATATGGTGTCTATGACATGTGAAACGAAAAGTTATCGTGAAATTTCGCGAAAAAAATCACTGTACAGACAGAGGTTACAATTTTATATATATATATATATATATATATATATATATATATATATATATATATATATATACAGTTTTGAACGGAGATCATTTTCGTCATCTCCTGGGTAGGATCGATGGACATTTGAAGAAAAATTTCGAAAATTCCGTCATGAGTACAACCTCAATAGCTGATTTCCCTTAAGGGAAATCTGCTAAATGGGGTCCTTTCATCACGCCTGTCCACCATGCACTGCATCGAAAGCGCTCTGTCGTTTTAATAAATTGTTATAGCGGAAGCGTAGTCATTCTTTCATCGACCTACATAAGAAGCCACCTGCGACCTACATTAGAAGACACCTGCCAGAATACCAACTCAGAAGAATGAGGTCCATTCAAAATTATATATCACACTTGTTTGTTGTTAGCTGTCTTAATTTTTGTCTTATTCTTATAGGACTCCATATTTAATCGTTTTATATAAAACTAAAAATGAAGTTTTTTAGTGACTGGTCAGGTTGGCGGGCCTGAGGTTATTTCGAATATACAAAATATCTCCGTTATTATAAGCCCTATTGAAATGTATACAGCGAATCTTATTACAAATTAAATTGCCTATAAATTTTGTTGCATACCTTATATCAGCATCGTGAATATTAAAGGAGATATTTGAATTTTGAAGTTTCAGCCTTCAGTAAATCCCCACTCCTACTCATGCCATATTATTAACATACTGTTAAATCATGAACTACTCACACTGGAAGCTAAAATACTAAATATAGTTTTCATCGACCTTTTACAGTCTGCAAGTACGTTAGCCGTCATAAATTAATATTTTACATTCATAACTCGGAAATGTTTTATATTTTGTTTTTCTATTTGTTCTACTTATATAGAAAACTCAAGTTACCTCGTTTTTGATTTGGCTAAGTGAGAAATATATTATAATTTTGATTAAATTTTAGGTAATGCAAATGTATTAGTAATATATATATATATATATATATATATATATATATATATATATATATATATATATTACTGTAAAACCCCGAAGTGTGGTAAATGTCAGGACTTACCGGTAAATCCTAGGATTTGCCATGAGCACTGGTTAAAGTCCAAAATCTAGATGAAGTTTGAGCTTTTACCGCTTGGCAGTTGGTCAATCCCCGGATTTACCGTCTATCTTGGTAAATGCCCAAAAAACATAAATAAATGTGAGATTTCGTACTTTTACCAATGCTGTTTGGTAAATGTGCGGATTTCCCAAGGCTCATTGGTAAATGTCCAGTGAAGAGGAGTGGATGGAAACCAGTGATACTTCAAAGTGGTCTGACGGGATTAGGTTTATTGAGGCCATGAAAAACAGAACCAACCACGAAGGACTCAAATGCTCTCCCTATGAAGCCATGTTTGGAGTCCACATGAAAATGGGTTTGGCT
Source organism: Riptortus pedestris (assembly GCA_019009955.1). Classification (NCBI taxonomy): domain Eukaryota; kingdom Metazoa; phylum Arthropoda; class Insecta; order Hemiptera; family Alydidae; genus Riptortus; species Riptortus pedestris. The sequence continues at coordinate 19,603,421 of CM032230.1, read as the reverse complement.
ACCTCGAAACTCCCTCGTGATATGACAACCAATCTCGCGTCTGTGGAACAGTTTGAGAAAATTCTTGATGATACTACTGTATCTCCATCTACTGATGAGGTTCAAACGTTGGCTCTTGAGGAAGATATGACCAAAACGTTGGAAGTAAAACATCCTGATGGCGGCAAACTTCAGCAAGACAGTGCCAAAAATACGTTATCTGCCACCGAACAGAAGATGTGCTCTAAATTTAAAGAAATTCCCCAAGCAGCAAGGGAAAGCCGAGAAAATGGAAAAATACAACGAAAAGAAAATTCCCAGATCCCGAAGATGTCCAGAACGAGAGGATCAAACTTCCTGATGTCGATCATCTAAAATCGACCCCAAAAGCATGATTGCAGTGATCGTCAAAAAGAAGATGGTTTCTACCAACTCGGGAAATTGAATATATTATATTCGCGTGATCAGTTTAAAATTTGCACCGAGAATTTCATGTCTCCTGATAAAGTGACCAACGAAAACATATGTCTTCGCACCGCAGTTCAACAGTAATTGGCTGTTGCAAAAAATGCAACTGCTTAAAAAAATATTCAAATAAAAAATGTTTGTGCAAGATAGCTAATATGAAGTGCAATTCAATGTGCCACAATTCTCTCCCATGCAGTAGCAAATAATAATAAAACTTATTCTAAAATTTTCATTTAAAAAACCTTTATTCCAACTTTTACCGGCAGACCCTGGGAAATGCTAGGATTTACCAAAATCTGTTGGTAAAACTCTGAAAGACGCATCCTGATTGAGATAATTCTAGCTTTTACCGAGCCTCTTGGGAAATCCTAAGATTTACTGGCTAAAGTCCGACTTGAAAGATAAAATCGGACATTTACCAACAGGTCTGGTAAATCCTAAGATTTACCGATAAATCTTAGGATTTACCACACTCCGGGGTTTTACAGTAACATTATATATATATATATATAAATAACATAAATTTTTATTTTTTTAACAAAACCATTTAAATTGTTGTCTTCAATACTAGGCTAATGCTTATTTGTTGTTCTTATTAGTTGTATTTAATTTATTTTTTGTTTTTTTATAGTTTAGTTTTTATTTTACATTGTTACATTTTGAGCCGCATCGCCTAATTGCGGGTAATCATGTATAAATTAATAAAAAAAAAACCGTAATGGTTATTTGATCCATAGCATACTGGATATTTACCTCTTTTATTCAATAGTAAAGTGCATATTCGTTACTGAAACCGGACAAGGAGTGGGGAGTGGGGTTAGGGAAACTCAAAAATTCTTATCTTCCTTTTAATGTGTTTGATCGAAAAATGTTCTAAGAGGAACCTTCCCTAACTATTGATTATTTACTTTTGTTATTTTATAAATTATTTCGGTGCTATAATATTTAACGAGTTATTTGTACTTTCTAGTTGCCTGCCATCTGTATAACCCCTCCCCCCCCCCACGCCAATTACATACTACTACAAAATGTTTACTTAGAAATCAAATGTATATGGTTGTATGCGATCTATCGTCATCCCCGGACGTGGGAAATCTGCTTAATTTACGCAATCCCAGCGTCATGGACTTTATTCAGAATAGCTTCCGTTAACTACAATACTTTCTTAGCAATGCCTAATAAGGTTATTTATGAATTAGTTGAAGAAAATGTCTGGCTTTGAACCAATAAAGTCAGAAATAAGGAGATTTTACAATTCCATTTAGGAAAATTTATTTTAAAGGCAGATGGGCTTTAATTTACAATAAAGTACTTAAAAAAATAATGATAAAATGGGCTACACACATCAAAAGAAAAAAGAATATGTTATCGTCTTAAATATTAAATTCGAAGAAAAACGAATTGATATAAAAAAAATGGTTTTTTGCACATCCACATTTCGGGGCTCTGAGATGGTAAAAGTAGAGTGGCGAGTTCGATTCTCACCTGGAAGTTATTAGGAAATTATTTAGTGACGAAATTCATTAAATAACCTCCTAAATCCCACCCTGGCTAGAAAAGGGTGGTAACCTGTAGATAACCCGGCCCAATTAGCCTTAGTTGCAAAAAGTGGACGTTAATAAATAATAATAATACTAATAATAATAATAACATCCACATTTCAGGTTTATTGGCTAAGATAGACTAGCACCAATTTTTTTCAGTGCGTTAGCAGCAGTTATAAAAGATGAAATATTTCAAAATATATGATTACGTTATTAACGTCCTAATGATAATTAAGGGTATCGACCGTTTAACCTTTTTATAACCAGGGTGAAACTCAGGGTTTTTTTATTTATTTAATATGTTCATCACTGAATAAATTCTAATTTACTGAACAGTTTGCTATATTGGCAAGTTTAATTAGTTTTAGTGTTAAACCTTGGAGGCAGTGGTTTTACAAATTAACGAAGTTGGAGTGAAGAGGTAAATATTTATTAAGGGGCTCAGGTTAGCTATATGGGTTAAGCCTAGGCCTTAATCTTACATAGTAATCCTCGAGTGGCGAGTTCGATTCCCGCCTGGGCAGTAGGAATTATTTAGGTACGAACTCATTAAATAAAATTCTTAGTCGAACCCTGGATAGAAAAGGGTGGTAACCTGTAGTTATCCGTCCCAATTAGCCTTAATGGACGTTAATAAATAATAATAATATTGGATTAAGATAATGTAATAAACTCAATATGTGACGGATATTATATTACAACTTATAATTAATCTTTCAAATTAATTTAATTTTTTCAATCAAGATAGAATATGGTAATATGAAATATTCTACTTACATTTTATTTATGGGGAATTGTTTTAACTTATTTAAATCTAAAACAGTTGCTATATATTATTAATACCCTAAAATTGGCATTTAAAATTCAAAATCAGAGCCATAAATTCCAGCAAGTGTAGTTGCCTCCCGCAAAGAGCACATTTCTCAGGATACCAAAAGCAGAGGCTGCGTAAACTAAACAGATTTCCCACGTGGAGTTTTACAATAGAGAAATTTCACGAGTCCGAGCAGTCAAGGAAACGGCCGAACTAGCTTTTGGCGGGAAAGTCACTCTCGTCCGTTAGCCGCCCAGATTTAATAAAAATGAAAATATCTTGGTTAATATTCAAGATAGAGAATAAACGTATATAACGATATTTATAGTAAACTTAATTTGCATTACGATTGATTCTGTACAATTTTTCGAGCAGACTTAAAGTAACGGAGATATTTCGAATTTTCGAAAATCCTCCCCTCCCACTGGTCCGATTTCAGCCGTTAACGAACTTGATTTTTCTTTTTACATAAAACGACTAAATATCGAGTTTGGTAACGATCAAACAAAAATTGCGACCGCTAGAGCGGATACAGACAAATATATAAGTGTGTGTGTAAGTATATATATATATATATATATATATATATATATATATATATATATATATATATATATATATATATACGGTTTTGAACGGACCTCATTTTCGTCATCTACTAGGTAGGATCGATGTACATTTGAAGAAAAATTTCGAAAATTCCGTCATGAGTACAACCTCAATAGCTGATTTCCCTTAAGGGAAATCTGCTAAAAAGTAGGTCATTTTAAAGTAGTGTAACGATAGATATCAGGCTTGAACTACCATGTAATTATAATACAATCTATTAAAATAACAAAATGAAATGAAAAAAATAAGTAAAACTTGATATAATCAATAATTTTGAAATTGGGAAACTACTCGTAATTCATCGATGTTTGGATAAATTCCAACCATACAAAGACGACAAGAAATTTCCAAATTTTCCTCAGTCAGCCTTGTACGATGTTTTGATTTAATAACTGTCATCAATGAAAAGAACTTTTCGCATTTATAAGTACTGCAAAACGTAAAAATCTCTCCTCATTTCCCTCATTTTGGAGTTAGTAATGTAATATTTTTCTTTAATTGGGTTTTTCAAAATGGCCGGAACCAACCTTACCGCGGGCCTGGGGTTGCCCATATATACTCTAACTTATACTCATTTCCCATAGATTTCAAAAAGGAACTTGATCAAGCACGATTCGCAACTATTGAAAGAGAACTAACCTGTACACTAATGGTCTTTAAAATGAAAACTCATCAACTTTCATAATTAAAAAATTAACAGGCGAAAATATATTAGTAAAGTAATAAAAACCGTGGAAATGTGGGTTCTTCGCAAACTCTACATTTTCAATGATTCAAATTATTAGGTTCACTCTCGTGAAGACTACAGCTGTCACTCCCCAAAACTCTAAACGAGCGACATAAACAATTTTTTTAACAGATTTCCCTCTAAAATAACACTTGTAAACACCAGAATGTATGAAGAATATGAGCCACTTTCGACATTTTATATATACACACATTTTTGAGTAAAGAATGTAAATTTTTAATTCATGACTAAATAACGTATTTGCATTTATCTCAGAAACTACAAGGAGAACCATATTTAATATTTAACCTTGGAATTAAGTGGTTCATGAGTAGGATTGGGTTACTGTAAACTAAAAACTATAAAATCCAAATATCTTTGTTAATATTCATGTTCATATATATATATATATATATATATATATATATATATATATATATATATATATATATATATATATACAATATATAATAATAAAACATTCAATTTGCAATAAGTTTAATTCTTTTTAATAGGGAGAGAGAGAGAGAGAGAGAGAGAGAGAGAGAGAGAGAGAGAATAATAATAATAAAACATTCAATTTGCAATAAGGTTAATTCTTTTTAAATTTTCAAAATTGCCCCCTCTTCATTTTTATATAAAACGTTTGAATATGGAGGTCAGTAACGTTCAAACCAAAATGTATATATATATATATATATATAGAGAGAGAGAGAGAGAGAGAATAATAATAATAAAACATTCAATTTGCAATAAGTTTGATTGTACTTAAATTTTCGAAATTGCCCCCTTTTCATTTTTATATAAAACGTTTGAATATGGAGTTCGGTAACGTTCAAACCAAAATGTATATGTATATATATATATATATATATATATATATATATATATATATATATATAAATCGGTATCATGAATATTAACAAAGATATTTGGATTTTATTGTACGCGTGTGTGTATCATATCCATATTAAATGCATATATGGTAATGATGCACACAATGGTTCACGGTCGTGTTGTGTTGCCAGTATGTTGATATATCTATTATAAAACTTCAAGTGGGAAATCTGCTTGGTTTAAGTAGTACCTGCGTAACAGACTTTTTTTCTTATACATTTCCCAGTTAAAATAACTCTTTGCTTCGGAAGCCTAACTTAATAATTGGCAAATTATTACCTTACGCAGGGCAAATTAGATAGGTATATCTGTAATAGTCGCTATCCTTGGTGAGCACAGCCATTTGATTTGTAGCCCTGAAATAAGATTAGAGGTGAATGTAATGCGTTGATATATTTGACGAATGCTCCTCCTAGCAGTTAGAGTTAACCCGAGGAGTAATTGGAGATTGTGACACCTTTCCAGTTCGTTAGCTCTCAGTTGAGTTAGAGCCTTCTCCAGCGACGGTAATGCTTTCACTCCAAGTAACTTTATCCTCAAAATTGTAAATGAGTTAACTGGATATTTCCAGGGAATCTTGGCGCGGTTCCTAAGATTTCCATTCATTTTCTTTCTCGTATATTTCGTTTTCTACATAGGAAATGCACAACAAATGTATACTGCTTCCAAGTATAAAATTGATTTTGTCTTATATATACCATGAGTATTTTATTTTTTTTCTTCCCAATTTTATTAGCAGATTTGCCCAAAGGGATATATATATATATATATGTGTGTGTGTGTGTGTGTGTGTGTGTGTATGTCTACTAACGCTCTAGAGAGCACAATTTTGTTTGACCGTTACCAAACTACAAAAAGTTCCTCAATGGCAGAAATCGGACTAGAGGGAGAGGGGAGGGGGCATTTCCGAAAAATGTCTTGTGTGCGTGCATCTGTATCTACATATTTGTCTCTTACAACAATGAGTTCATTCTAGAGGTCGCAATTTTGATTTAATCGTTCGATCTAAAAAGAAAGAACGAATCAAGTTCGTTAATTTCTGAAATCCGACCAGTGGGAGCGGGGTTTTAGAGGTGAGGAATTTCGAAAATTCTTATTATCTCCGTTGTTATGTCGAATTGAAAATTGAATAGAAGCAATATTACTACCAATTTAATGTTGTTATATACATGTTTTCCTTATCTTCAATACTAGCCGAGGAAATGCATTTTCTAGATTTCAGTAAACCCCCACTTTTGTCATAGCATGCTACGAATAGGTAGAACTGTATTGATGATTGAACTGTATTATTTCAAGCTGAAATATCAAATATTGTGTTGAAAAAAATGTATTCTACGTTTTCCGAAATACGGTTTCATAATTTTTTGAAAAAAGCGCCCGAACCATTTTTTTTTATTATACATACAGACATATATATATATATATATATATATATATATATATATATATATATATATATATATATATATATATCATGTCCTTTCATATGGCATGTGACTGACACACTATATATAGGTTATAATAAAGCGTTTTTCAAAATATTCCTAGGTGTAGTTTGAACTAATATTTATTGTATGATTGAAAAGGGGTACTTATATTTAATAAAGGCTGAAATGGGGCAATATCATTAACTCGGAGGTAAAAATTATTTTGAGTTTAGGTCGTTTTACCAAATCGGTAATTTTTATGTAGTATTTTACATGATACAATAAGCAATTGATCTCCTTACTAAGGAAAAAAGTCCGTCACGCAGGAGCTGCGTAAACTAAGATAATTTCCACGTGGTTTTACAATAGATAAATCTAAATAACTGGTAACACTTAACACCACTGTGAATATTAAGTAAAGAAATACAAACGAAATGAGAGAAATACTTCAGTTAATGTTAATAACCACCGAAGGGAAAGCAAACAAATAGGTCTGCCAACCGCTCAGAGCTGAACTGAGAAATATTCTTCACCTGAAGAAAAACGATTACTGAAATCTCTCTGAATATTACATATTAATGTTGTTTGTAAACCATTTACTATATGAATTACTGTAATTTATAATGAATCAAAATAATGTATCTAAATCGCTCAAATTTTAGTAATCAAAAACTTAAGACGGGGGGAGGGGGTCCATAGAACATATTTTTTTTTACAAATACATACCTCGTATAAAAAAAGTCGCATGAAAGCCATATTTGGTATTTAAGCTTTAAATAATGAGGTCTATTATATAGCAGAGTGTTTGAAAAAGGCTAAGACTAAAAAATGCAAACATCTCGGTTGATATTCAAGATAGCGGATAAATGTATATAAGAATATTATAACAGATCTTATGTGCAATCAGATTTCTTACATGGGATTTTAGCGAACTTGATCTTTAGTTTTGCATGAAACTATTATTATATAGTTTGGTAACGATAAAACAATAATTGCGATCGCTAGACCGGAAGCATATATAAATATCAGAGTACACTATTAATGAATATGAAAGGGAAGCTAGAATTAAGAAAGGTGCAAGACGAGGATATCCTCTGTCACCTAATCTGTTCGAAATGTTCGAGGAAGATGCAATAAAGGAAATGAAAGAAACAACCGAAGGCATACAGATTAACGGTAAATCCATTCATTGGATCAGATTTGCAGATGATATTGCACTGGTGGCTAAGTGCGAAGTTGAGATGAATTGAATGCTGGAAAGACAAAAGGACGCTCTAGATCAGTTTAAACTCAAAATAAATGCTCATAAAACAAATGTTTTGGTTGCAGAGAAGAAAGAAAGACACGGAAATACAAATATTAGAATTGGAAGCATTGGGCTTGAAAAAGTGAAGGAGTTTTGTTTACTAAGGAGAATCATCACTGAACACAATGATAGTAGAGATGAAGTCGATAGAAAAATAAAAGTCAGTCACGCAGGGGCTGCGTAAACTAAGCAGATTTCCCATGTGAAGGTTTACAATAGAGAAATTTGCCTAATAATAACAGTAGTAGGAAGGTATCTCTAGACCTATTCAGGAGGGAGGAATAGTTAACAAAACGGCCGCCAGAGCTCTCGGCGGATAGTGACGACCACACTCACAATACAAATGCAAATATCTCGGTACATATTCAAGATACAGAATAAATGTATAGAACAATATTTATAGTAAATTTAATTTTCAATAAGATTGATTGTATACACATTTTCGATCCGATGCATAATAACGGAGATATTTCGAATTTTTAAAAACCCCCCCTCCCACTAGTCTGATTTCAGCCATTAACGAACTTGATCTTTATTTTTACATAAAACGCCTAAATATGAAGTTTGGTAACGATCAAACAAAAATTGCGACTACTAGAGCGTTAACATATATATATATATATATATATATATATATATATATATATATATATATATATATATAAAATTTTGAACGGACCTCATTTTCGTCATCTCCTGGGTAGGATCGATGGACATTTGAGGAAATTTTTCAAAACTCACGTCATGAGTACGAACTCAATAGCTGATTTCCCTTAAGGGAAATCTGCTAATAGCACTTGCTAAACAAGCCTTCCAAAGCAAAAGAAGTATTTGAACTTATAAGCATAGATATAAAGATATGTTTGCTAAGTCTTTTGTATGTGAGTCTTTTGTAGGGAGCGAAGGTAAGCAATGGAACTGTGGATCTGGCGTAGGATCACTAGACCAAGTTGAAATCAAAAATAAAACCAACATTTGAAGTTCGAAATGAATAAGGGAAGACAAAAGTCTTTTGACGGCCATGGAAAAAAGGAGAGTGGAACTTCTCGGGCATATCATAAGGCTCAACGGCTTCATTACAAATATATTTGAAGGTAAGGTTTAAGGGCATAGAGGAAGAGGAAGGACTAGAAAATCACATTTTGAAGACATTACACAACTTATGGATTTCGGTGAATATTGTAATATGGAAAGAGCAGCTTCCGATAGAACACATGGTTTCAACTACAAGGCGTAGTCTTTAGATTATCATTGTGCGTGTGTGTGTTTATATATATATATATATACATAGTAGCTATTCAAATCAAATTTCAAATTTATGCCTGACGAAGAGGCATTTCCATACAAAATTTGCAGAACAACAAAATTCCAACCGCTGTAGCAGATAGCCGAAGTCCTCACAATGATGATACTTCCGAACGATGCAGCCTCAAAAATAGAATATATATATATATATATATAAACAGTTTTGAACAGGCATCATTTTGGTCATCTCCTAGATAGGTTGATAGATATTTGAAGACATTGTTCATCCTCGCGTCATGAGTACAACCAATAGCTGATTGCCCTTAAGGGAAATCCGCTGAATGCATCCGGCATTCTATATGTATCATAACCAGGTTCAAAATAAAAAAATAAAAGCTCACCTACATGGATATAGTATTAAAGTTTTAAACTAGAAGAGGATTTTTTCCCCATTAAAGAGGTGTGAATGTACAGAGGCAATAAAAGGGCCCAGGAATAACTGGGCAACAGAATCCAATAAATGTATCTGGGGAAAAGAATAGTCTGCATATTTGTATGAAAATATCCTCTACAATCCTCTCTACAGCCCACACACTGTCTCACTTCGTTTGGAAAATTAATTCCATTCTCAAGATTAATTTATTTCTGAAAGTAATGATTTTACGCAATTACCTTATCAAAACACATTATCTAATAAAAAATTGAAAAAAATTATTCTTGAGAGTGGAATTAATTAAATATATAAATATACACATGTATAAGAACAAATATTTCATTTTCTCAATACCGATGTCCTAATTTGCCTGTTATTAAATATTTTTTGCAGATTTTCATAGCGATTATTGAAAAATTTTGATTATGTTAGTTAATGGCTGATGTAAGGCAAGGACAAGGGCCGAAGGTATTAAAAAAATCATGGCTCCGTAATTATGAGTCTTATCAAACTAATCTCATTAGGCCATTGATGATCTACAATTGCTTTAAACAATATTGTGTCGCCCAAATATTAAGCGAGTTGTTCATACTATCTCATTTTAGCAAACCCCCAATTCTATTCGTCGGATTTAAACTTAGGAAAATACAATATATGATAAGATTTATTAATTTATTATGTAGCGACATTTATTATGTGCCGACAGTGCCATAGAAACGAATGCTGTAGCGGCATTTGTTGCCATGGTAGTGCACGTCGTCATGGCAACCAGCTGTGAAAGTTGTGAAGATGAATGACTTTTTCAACCTCATGTTGTGTGTGGCTAACAAAATGCAGAGTTCTGCGAAATGTATTTCTTGTTTATAATCAAGTTTATAAATTATTTTAACAAATAATATTATGTACATTTTCCTACTAAATAAAAATCAGTGTTGTGTTTTAAACGTCCGTTTTCCATATACACAACGAAAAACGTTTAAACATCTATACTTCGTCATATTTGCACAAAAAAAAAAATTCATTAGTACACGGAGCCCTGCGTGACAAGCCTTCTGTATACGCTTTAACTTAATAGGAATGATAATGACAATTAAAATGATGGAAACGTGTATTATATATTTATTAATTTGGAGCTTCACAGCTGTTGCGATGTTGCTTAGAAAAAAAAAAACGAAAATAAATCAACATAACAGAAATTTAACACGAAAAATAGAAAAACGACACAAAACAGAAATTGAACATGAAAAACAGAAATGCAACACAAAAATAGAAAACAAATTTGGAACATGTATTAACTCTTACTATTTCGTATTAAAAGCAGGTATTTAATCAGTGGATTATTTTGTGGCCCTATTTTTTTTGGTTAGGAAACCTCTAGTTTCCGCGTCCTGTTTGACTTATTTGATATACGTTATTATAAAAATTTGTCTAAAAGCTGCGGAAGATGATTGCGGATTACACATAATAAAGAAACTGAGTATTGTAAATTAAATTACTTATAACGAGCATTGCAGATTACTCATATTGGACACACTATGATGAAGTAAGAACTATGAAGCATTGTACATTACTTATAATGGAAAAAGCCTCGTGTACTATAAAGCATTGCGGATAACACATTAATAGAAGACTACTAAGCATTGTAGGTCACAGCATGGAACACGATAAAGCAAGACGGATTACAGAGAATAGAAGACTATTAACCCATCACAGGCAAGGTATATGATAATTACATTGCAGGCAAGGTGGGTCATGGGTGACACGATCATATTTATAGCAGTATTCTTTCATATTACATATCCTAGGAGGTACTTAAAAATAAAAAATAAAGGAAAACACAGTTTATAAATTTTATTGTAATTAACGATATACACGAGTCTATAAAAATTCAACATGTGAAAGATAAATGAGTTCATTTTTATTAATGTAAGGAAAAGGGATCATCCATTACAGCAAAATAAGTCGTCCATGGTGAGGTTGTGTAATGTGCCTCCTCTCAAGAGCAAGCCAAGTAATTCTGTTGTTTCTAATGTATTGGTTTCTCCAATGTACCACTGTTTGGAGGCAATTTTTGGCCCTGGTTGCGATTTCCTCATTAGTGAAAGTAGTAATTTTCTCTATCATTTCATGTGAAAATAATAAGAAAAGACATTCCTACTCTCCGCTGGTAGTTCCAGCACTATTCTTGGTCATTGGGAATTTCAATAAATTCCGAGAGGGTGTTCTCGAAAAGGGATACCGTAAAGGTTTGTCTATCCATATTGTTTTCCTATGAAGAAATTTCACTCATTATGAGTAACTTGGACATTTCCTCATCAAAATCATCCTCAGGAAGTGGATGAAACTCATCATTGACGCAGTCATCATTTACCAACTCTGGATTTTCATCTTCACTGGCTGGAATCCTGGAAATCATCACCAGGTTCTTCTGCTCGTTGTCGCTCAAGCTCTTGTAGAATTTTCCTCAGCAGTCCTAAATAAAACATTTTCAGATGCCATTCTGTTACAGAAACTTTTCAGTTGTGTTTGAACAGTTGAGCAGTCAGTTCAATAAATTTAAAAAACCATAAATTTAGAGAAAAAAATTGATTAATATAAGTGCATGAAAAGCAAGGCGGGTCATATGTGACCAAGGATCGAGGTTTCTAGAGTACAGAAGAAACAGGCTTAATATTATAGTCAAGACCACTCAGCTTCCCTCCTAGATGTCAGGAGCAATACTCAGAAGGAGGGTTTTTTGCAAACCCCCACTCCTCCTTTCCCTATTTCCCCCTTAAAACATTTTAAACACCCTCTGGGTCACTGGCGACCCAGCCTTGCCTGTTAAGGGTTAAGCTTTGTAGGTCACAGCATGGAGCACGATAAAGCATTGCGGATAACACATAATAGAAGGCTATATGCACTGTTGGTCACAGCATGGAATACGATAGCATTACAGATTACATACAATAGAAGACCTTAAGCATTGTCCACAACATGGAACACATAAAGCACGACGGATTTCAGATAAAAGACGACTATTATGCATTGTAGGTCAGAACATGGAACACGATAAAGCAATTTCAGATAATAGAAGACTATTAAGCATTGTAGGTCACAGCATGGAATACGATGAGCATTACAGATTACATACAATAGAAGGCTATTAAGCACTGTAGGTCACAGCATGGAATACGATGGAGCATTACAGATTACATAAATAGAAGACTATTAAGCATTGTAGGTCCACAACATGGAACACGATAAAGCAAGACGGATTTCAGATAAAAGACGACTATTAAGCATTGTAGGTCAGAACATGGAACACGATAAGCAAGACGGATTTCAGATACAAAGAAGACTATTAAGCATTGTAGGTCACAGCATGGAACACGATGGAGCATTACAGATTTCAGATAATAGAAGACTTCTTAAGCATTGTAGGTCCACAGCATGGAATACGATGGAAAGCATTACGACGGATTACATACAATAGAAGACTCTTAAGCATTGTAGGTCCACAACATGGAACACGATAAAGCACGACGGATTTCAGATAAAAGACGACTATTAAGCATTGTAGGTCAGAACATGGAACACGATTAAAGCAAGACGGATTTCAGATAAAAGACGACTATTAAGCATTGTAGGTTCACAACATGGAACACGATAAAGCAAGACAGATTTCAGATAATAGAAGACTATTAAGCATTGTAGTCCACAGCATGGAATACGATGGAAAGCATTACAGATTACATACAATAGAAGACTCTTAAGCATTGTAGGTCCACAAACATGGAACACGATAAAGCAAGACGGATTTCAGATAAAAGACGACTATTAAGCATTGTAGGTCAGAACATGGAACACGATAAAGCAAGACGGATTTCAGATAAAAGACGACTATTAAGCATTGTAGGTCACAACATGGAACACGATAAAAGCAAGACGGATTTCAGATACAATAGAAGACTATTAAGCATTGTAGGTCACAGCATGGAATACGATGGAAAAGCATTACAGGATTACATACAATAGAAGACTCTTAAGCATTGTAGGTCCACAAAATGGAACACGATAAAGCACGACGGATTTCAGATAAAAGACGACTATTAAGCATTGTAGGTCCAACATGGAACACGATAAAGCAAGACGGATTTCAGATAAAAGACGACTATTAAGCATTGTAGGTCACAACATGGAACACGATAAAGCAAGACGGATTTCAGATAATAGAAGACTATTAAGCATTGTAGTCACAGCATGGAATACGATGGAGCATTACAGATTACATACAATAGAAGACTCTTAAGCATTGTAGGTCAGAAAATGAAACACGATAAAGCACGACGGATTTTCAGATAAAAGACGACTATTAAGCATTGTAGGTCAGAACATGGAACACGATAAAGCAAGACGGATTTCAGATAATAGAAGACTATTAAGCATTTGTAGGTCACAGCATGGAATACGATGGAGCATTACAGATTACGTACAATAGAAGACTCTTAAGCATTGTAGTCCACAACATGAACACGATAAAGCACGACGGATTTCAGGTAAAAGAAGACTATTAAGCATTGTAGGTCACAACATGGAACACGATAAAGCAAGACGGGATTTCAGATAATAGAGACTATTAAGCATTGTAGGTCACAGCATGGAATACGATTGGAGTAATTACAGATTACATATAATAGAAGTCTCTAAGCATTGTAGTCCACAACATGGAACACGATAAAGCAAGACGGATTTCAGATAAAAGAGACTATTAAGCATTGTAGGTCACAACATGGAACACGATAAAGCAAGACGGATTTCAGATATAGAAGACTATTAAGCATTGTAGGTCACAGCATGGAGCACGATAAAGCATTTCGGATAACATATAATAGAAGTCTATTATGCACTGTAGGTCACAGCATGGAATACGATGGAAAGCATTACAGATTACAGATAATAGAAGACTCTTAAGCATTGTAGGTCCACAAACATGGAACACGATAAAGCAAGACGGATTTCAGATAAAAGACGACTATTAAGCATTGTAGGTCACAACATGGAGCACGATAAAGCAAGACGGATTTCAGATAATAGAAGACTATTAAGCATTGTAGGTCACAGCATGGAATACATGGAGCATTACAGATTACATACAATAGAAGACTATTAAGCATTGTAGGTCACAACATGGAACACGATAAAGCAAGACGGATTTCAGATAAAAGAAGACTATTAAGCATTGTAGTCACAGCATGGAACACGATAAAGCAAGACATTTCAGATAATAGAAGACTATTAAGCATTGTAGTCCACAACATGGAACACGATAAAGCACGACGGATTTCAGATACAAAGACGACTATTAAGCATTGTAGGTCACAGCATGGAATACGATGGAGCATTACAGATTTCATACAATAGAAGACTATTAAGCATTGTAGGTCCACAACATGGAACACGATAAAGCACGACGGATTTCAGATAATAGACGACTATTAAGCATTGTAGGTCACAGAACATGGAACACGATAAAGCACGACGGATTTCAGATAAAAGACGACTATTAAGCATTGTAGGTCACAACATGGAACACGATAAAGCATTAGACGGATTTCATAATAGAAGACTATTAAGCATTGTAGGTCACAGCATGGAATACGATAAAGCATTACAGATTACATACAATAGAAGACTCTATAAGCATTGTAGTCCACAAAATGGAACACGATAAAGCAAGACGGATTTCAGATAAAAGACGACTATTAAGCATTTGTAGGGTCCGAACATGGAACACGATAAAGCAAGACGGATTTCAGATAATAGACGACTATTAAGCATTGTAGGTCACAGCATGGAACACGATAAAGCAAGACGGATTTCAGATAATAGAAGACTATTAAGCATTGTAGGTCACAGCATGGAATACGATGGAAAGCATTACAGATTTCATACAATAGAAGGCTATTTAAGCATTGTAGGTCACAGCATGGAATACAGATGGAAAAGCAGACGGATTTCGATAAAAGACGACTATTAAGCATTGTAGGTCCGAACATGGAAACACGATAAAGCAAGACGGATTTCAGATAATAGAAGACTATTAAGCATTGTAGGTCACAGCATGGAACACGATGGAGCATTACAGATTACATACAATAGAAGACTATTAAGCATTGTAGGTCACAGCATGGAACACGATGGAGCATTACAGATTACATACAATAGAAGGCTATTAAGCACTGTAGGTCACAGAACATGGAAACACGATGGAAAGCATTACAGATACAGATACAATAGAAGACTATTAAGCATTGTAGGTCCACAACATGGAACACGATAAAGCACGACAGATTTCAGGTACAATAGAAGACTATTAAGCATTGTAGGTCAGAACAGCATGGAACACGATGGAGCATTACAGATTTCAGATAATAGAAGGCTATTAAGCATGTAGGTCACAGCATGGAACACGATGGAGCATTACAGATTACATACAATAGAAGACTCTTAAGCATTGTAGTCCACAACATGGAACACGATTAAAGCACGACGGATTTCAGGTAAAAGACGACTATTAAGCATTGTAGGTCACAACATGGAACACGATAAAGCAAGACGGATTTCAGATAATAGAAGACTATTAAGCTTTGTAGGTCACAGCATGGAGCACGATGGAGCATTACGGATTTCATACAATAGAAGACTATTAAGCATTGTAGGTCACAGCATGGAATACGATGGAGCATTACAGATTACATATAATAGAAGACTATTAAGCATTGTAGGTCAGAACATGGAACACGATAAAGCAAGACGGATTTCAGATAATAGAAGACTATTAAGCATTGTAGGTCACAGCATGGAATACGATGGAGCATTACAGATTACATACAATAGAAGTCTCTTAAGCATTGTAGGCCACAACATGGAACACGATAAAGCAAGACGGATTTCAGATAATAGAAGACTATTAAGCATTGTAGGTCACAGCATGGAATACGATGGAGCATTACAGATTACATACAATAGAAGTCTCTTAAGCATTGTAGTCCACAACATGGAACACGATAAAGCACGACGGATTTCAGATAAAAGACGACTATTAAGCATTGTAGGTCAGAACATGGAACACGATAAAGCAAGACGGATTTCAGATAATAGAAGACTATTAAGCATTGTAGGTCACAGCATGGAATACGATGGAGCATTACAGATTACATACAATAGAAGACTATTAAGCATTGTAGTCCACAACATGGAACACGATAAAGCAAGACGGATTTCAGATAATAGAAGACTATTAAGCATTGTAGGTCACAGCATGGAATACGATGGAGCATTACAGATTACATACAATAGAAGTCTCTTAAGCATTGTAGGCCACAACATGGAACACGATAAAGCAAGACGGATTTCAGATAATAGAAGACTATTAAGCATTGTAGGTCACAGCATGGAACCCGATAAAGCATTGCGGATAACACATAATAGCCTATTAAGCATTGTAGGTCACAGCATGGAACCCGATAAAGCATTGCGGATAACACATAATAGCCTATTAAGCATTGTAGGTCACAGCATGGAACACGAAAAAGCATTGCGGATTACATATAATAAAAAAAATGGACATTGTATATTAAACTACTAACTAATAATGGAGCTCTATGAGCAATGTAGATTAGTTATATTAGAAGCACTATGAGGTAATTGGCATGATTTAGAAATATGACGAACTTCTGGATTACATATAATGGTCCGCGATAAAGCATTTTAGGTCAAACAGAATGAAGCGGAGTAAAGCATTGGGGATTACACATAATAGAAAACTGAGCAATGTATGTTAAAATTACTGAATAAAGTATTGGGCATGACTTAAAACTCTGAGGCATTGTAAATTACTTACATTGGAAGCACTATAAAGTATTTGGAATGACTTAAAACAGAAACATTGTAAATTACAAAGAATGGAGCACGAAAACCATTGCAGACCAGTTAGAATGGAGCATGCTACACAATATCAGAGAACACAGAATGATGCACTATAAAGCATTGAGTATATGTGATAAAGCACTTTGAAGCACTGTGAATTACTTATTAATGGGGCACGATAAAGCATGGAGGAGTACATACAATAGAACACTGAGCACTGTGAGTATTGCAGATCAGTTAGAATGGAGCACGATATCATATGAATGATGCACTATAAAGCATTCAGGAGTACATGCAATAGAGCACTGTGAGTATTGCAGATCAGTTAGAATGGAGCACGATATCATATGAATGATGCACTATAACTAGAATGACTAGAACTAGATGATGCACTATCCAGAACTATGAAGCATTGTAAATGTCAATAGAGCACAATAAAGCATAGCGATTGCATATAATGGATCACTGTGATCATTACAGGTTGCTTATATTGGAAGCACTATGAACTATTGGGCAGGATTAGAACTATGAGACATTGTAAATTTCAATAGAGCACAATAAAGCATAGAGATTGCATATAATGGATCACTGTGATCATTACAGGTTGCTTATATTGGAAGCACTATGAACTATTGGGCAGGATTTAGAACTAAGAAGCATTGTAAATTTCAATAGAGCACAATAAAGTATAGCGATTGCATATAATGGATCACTGTGATCATTAAAGGCTGCTTATATTGGAAGCACTATGAAGTATTGGGCATGATTTAGAACTATGAGGCATTGTAAATTTCAATAGAGCACAATAAAGCATAGCGATTGCATATTATGGATCACTGTGATCATTAAAGGTTGCTTATATTGGAAGCACTATGAACTATTGGGCAGGATTTAGAACTATTAGACACTGTAAATTCCAATAGAGCACAATAAAGCATATAGATTTCATATAATGGATCACTGTGATCATTACAGGTTGCTTACATTGGAAGGACTATAAAGTATTGGGCAGGATTTAGAACTATTAGACACTGTAAATTCCAATAGAGCACAATAAAGCATAGGGATTGCTTATAATGAATCACTGTGATCATTACAGGTTGCTTACATTGGAAGCACTATGAAGTATTGGGCAGGATTTAGAACTATGAAGCATTGTAAATGTCAATATAGCACAATAAAGCATAGCGATTGCTTATAATGAATGACTGTCATCATTACAGGTTGCTTACATTGGAAGCACTATGAAGTATTGGGCAGGATTTAGAACTATGAAGCATTAAAATGAAGCACGATAAGCATTGCAGATTACAGTTATTGGATCACTTTACTATTGGACGACAAACACAACACAAAGGAGAACTATCAATGAAGGTCTTAGATGAATATGTATCAATTTGTATTTTGTAATTATGTTAGGGTGGATCTTCAGCATCACAAGCTGCAATGTCACAATGAAAAAATCTTGGACTTTGCCTACACTTGGCGCTCTACAAGTACCTATCAATAAAATTTTAGGAGTAATAATACTATTTATTTATTTGTTTTGTTTGTTTGGTGTCACGCATGTTTGGCGAATAATTATTTAGCTATCCTTCTAAACAATGTTGGCCAAATAAATATGAATATACTAAAGATAACTGAGTTAAAGAGTTGACCTTTACCTCACATGGTAAAGCAAGAGTGGTGAGTACGATTCCCACCTGGGCAAGGGAATTCATTTAGTGAAGAAATTCATTAAATAAAATACTTAGTCCCACCCAGCTAGGCAAGGGTGGTAACCTGTAGATAACCCATCACAATTAGCATTAGTTACAAAAAAGCGAACGTTATTAAATAATTTAATTTTTTAAAGATAACTCAAAAAAATGTATTTTAAATACGTTTAGTAAAAATCGAATACGTGTGGACAAAATAACAGAATTGTATTAGGAAATTTAACAAATAAAGAATATATTGCAGGGCTTTCACGCTTTCAGGGCTCTATTAAGTAAGACATTTTTTCTAGACCACTCAAAAAATAACTAAAATAAATTTTCAGTGAAATGAACGAGGGTTAATAGATGATTAATATGTTAGCACTTCTAGTGATGGAAATATAGCTGGAAGATTGTTTAGTAACAAGGAAAAAGTTCACAAAAATAATATCAACGATTACAACGTGATGCTTAGAATTTACACTATATTTAGGGAATGTTCAACCAAAGTTACTTCAGAGAAAGTGGAACCAAAATCAAAAACATTAAAAACACCATTCTGTTGACAACTAATATTGACGCTTATAATTCCAATGTTATTAAAGACTATTTCATGAATAATATTATAATGTATTAATTAAATAATTTGGCAGTCGTAATAATCACCATATTTAAAGTTTTATGTAAAAAGACAGATCAAGTTCGTTAATGGCTGAAATCGGACTAGTGGGAGGGGGGGGGGTTAAAGGAGAGTACTTTTGAAAATTCCAAATATCTTCGTTACTATACGTAGGATCGAAAATGTGTGTATAACTAATCATTTATCAAATTAAAAGATCTATAAATGTAGTTATGTACATGTTTTCATTATCTTTAATATTAACCGAGATATTTGCGTTTTTTAGTTTTCGGCCTTCAGTAAACTCCCACTCCCGTTCGAACCTAAAAAATTTAATATAGCTTATACGTAACCATGGAAGAATTAATGCTAATTCACATACCTAGTTTTATTAAGTTCGGTTCAATCGTTGGTACCCAATAAAATTGTTGGCTCCCACTTTACTGTTTTAGTGTGAATCTCGTTTATACATTTTTGTACGACAAAAGTGAATATAATAAAAGTTACTCTAAATAACAAAATAAAACACTTTATAACCTCTGCATATTTGCCGAAAAAAACCAATAGGAAACGAAATATTGCTATTTTTAATTTTTGCCCTCCTTACGACCCCCAATCCTGCTCCAACTGCCTGGCTAATTTGTGACGCTAAACCAACCAGGGCGTCACCCTAACGCGTACAAAAAAAAATCATTGAAATCGGTCTTGCATTTTAGGAGCAGTTCAGAGACAGACACACGTAGAGTAGAATTTTGTATATAAAGATATACATATAACATACATATAAATATATTGCCAGTTTTCTCTCTGGCAGTTCTAATTTTTGTAAAATCATTATTAAACTGAATATTTAAGCGGAGACGTAAAAATAAAGTCCGTCACGCAGAGGTTGCCCAAACTAAGCAGATTTCTCACGTGTAATTTTACAATAGAGAAATTTCACGAGAGTCGAACAGATATGGAATCAGCCGAACTGGCATTTGACGGAAACTCACGACTAGACCCGAAGTTAGCCGACCTCATTTCGTCCGCTAGAATTAATAAAAATGCAAATATCAAAATTTAATTTACAATACGATTGGTTCTGACGTATGTTAACGTTAACGAACTTTACCTGTCTTTTTGTATAAAACGTTTAAATATCGAGTTTGGTAACGATCAAACGAAAATTGCAACCGCTAAAGCGTTAACAGACAAATATATATATAATTTTGAACGGACCTCATTTTCCTCATCTCCTGGGTAGGACCGATGGACGTTTGAAGAAATTTTTCGAAAATCGCGTCATGAGTACGATCTGAATAGCTGATTTCTCGTAAGGAAAATCTGCTAAAATTTTATCAGTAGAAAGGAGGTTTTCATCACATCTCACCACATTTTCTGATGCCACGGTATGAGTAAGATCCCCGATAAATGATTCAGCCAACAACAGCATCTTAACTACAATCTATTATGTGTGACAATCTAAAAAAGTCCGTCACGCAGGGGCTGTGTATAATAAGCAGATTTCCCATGTGAAGTTTTACAATAGAGAAATCTGCATACTGGTAACACAATACCATCGTGATTAAATACAAACGGTGATGAGAAATCATTCAGTTAATTAAAATAAATTCCAACTGAAACGACTTCTGAATTGTAAGAATAATTTATATTTTAATAACTCAAACTTTAGTAGTCCTAGAACTAAAGAAGGGGGGGGGGGCGGATGAACAGAACGTATTTGCATAAATCACACAAAGTAAGGAAGGTAAGGTAAGGTTAGAAACGACAGTAAGGTTAGAAGAAGCTTCCACCTGAGCCGAGTAATGACGGAAATGGCCGACCTAATGCGAACTATACCCGAGCACAGACTTCATAAAAATGCAAATATCTCTGTTAATATTCAAGATAGAGAAAAAATGTATATAACAATATTTATAGTATATTTAATTTGCAATAAGATTGGTTATATACAATTTTTCGATCCGATGCATAATAAAGGAGATATTTTGAATTTTCAAAAATCCCCCCTCCCTCTAGTCCGATTTCAACCATTAACGAACTTGATCTTCATGATTTTTACATAAAACGGTTAAATATTGAGTTTCGTAACGATCAAAGAAAAAAGTTCGTCACGCAGAGGCTGCGTAAACTAAGCAGATTTCCCTCGTGAAGTTTAGTAATAGATAAATCTACATACTGGTAAAACTACAGCACCGTGAATAAATACTAACTGAAATAAAAAATGTTTCATCCAATTGCAATAACCTGCCGACAGGAAGCGTTAGATTAGAAATGTAAACAAACGGGTCTGCCGCTTCACACCGGAAATAGTAATTGGAACCGGAAAACACAGAATAATTGTTGTCTCAAACAATCAAATTTTAGTTGTCCAAACCTTACGACGGGGGGGGGGGTCGCTGGGACATATTTGCATGTATCTCATATAATAAAGGTCTCTTGAATACAATTTTTGGTATTTAAACTTCTAATAATGTGATTTATTATGCAACAGAGTATTGTTTATGTAACATGAGTAGAAGTGGCGGTTTGCTGAAGCCTGAAAACTGAAAAATGCAAATATCTCGGTTACTATTTTAGATAGAGAATAAATGTATATAACAATATTTATAGGACATTTAATTTGCAATAAGAGTGATACTATACAATTTTTCGATCCGACGTATAGTAACGGAGATATTTCTAATTTTTGAAAATCATCCCCTTTAAACCCCCCCCCCCCTCGCACTGGTCCGATTTCAGCCATTAATGAACTGGATCTTCCTTTTTACATAAATCGATTACATACCGAGTTTGGTAACGACTAAACCAAAGTTGCGACCGCCAGATTGGTAAGAGACAAATATATATATATATATAATTTTGAACGGACCTCATTTTCGTCATCTCCTGGGTAGGATCGATGGTGGGTATTGAATGTAACGAAATTCGCGTCATGAGTACCATAATTTTTTTTTTTACGATTTAGTCATCATAATTGAAAATCTTGTCTGAAGATCTGTTCGCACGTTTGTTATTATATTACACGGTACAAAGAGATGTATGCACTTTTATATATTTAGGTCAATTATTCCAAGGCTGTATGAGAATTCGAATTTTTAAGTAGTTTAGTTTACTACAATGTCAAAACGTTTTCGTTAATATTCGATTTACCCTGAAAATGAAGTGAACATATTTTGTTTTAACAGACAAGAAATCTATTAAGCAATATCTTTCTTAATATTGATTTGAATTAATTTTGATTGAAAATATACAAAGAACGAAATGTGTTCAGAATCACATTTCCAGCCCTAAAATGTTGCTTTCATTCATTTATTTCAAAAGTCAGATCCGATTTTTGGTTGCTATATAATGTGCTATAAAAAGAAACAAAACCAAGTTATGAATGAAACTTCATGTATATTCCTAAAAACTAACTATATGTATTTCATATTTATATATGAAACGAATTTTGTGTGCAAATATGTTCCTGTACCTCGGATATTAGTGGGGAGCAGAATAATCATAATTCTTAATTCCGGAGGGATACCATTTTTATATAAACGGACTAAGACTGGTAGTTAATTCTCTAATTGCTTCCGACTTCGAGAAACACCTTAGACATTCTTCTATGGTATTACATCAGACAGCCTGAACAAAATTTGATTACATTATTTCCCCGGTATTAACATTTTGACGGGAAATTAGATTTATTTGACGACAAGAACGATAATAAATTCGTCAATATTCATCCAATAGACATTCAACTCTTCATGCCTAAAACTAATAAATATGATTAATTTGATCTCAATAAATGGATTCTTAAGTGCTTTCCCAAATTCAATCTCTTTATTTCGACGGGAAACCATTATTATGTAGCTTCATTTACGATAAAGAAATTCTAAACATAAAAGCTTATGTATTGCGTTAGCCAAACTAATAACTGCACATTTGCTGTTCATGTAACAGATCATTTGTGTTATTGATGAAGATGACGGATGATTTAGTACATCCAATAATTACATTTTGGATAGTTTGAAATAATGGTAACAATTTGTCATCTACAATATGAGTTTTACAAGTTCCATATAAGAGGAGCCAGGTTATCTGACCATGTCTGGCTTTGTTTCATTAGATCCAAAAGAAGTAAAATTCTTAAAGTTCGTATCTATAACTTACACCAAGATATGAACTTTATGATTTTGTCGTCTGTTGAGAAGTGATTGATTCTTAGAATACTCCGAAAAAGCTATTGTTTCAACAATTAAGCGAATCAGAAGAGCGCTCACTCAGTTCCTGACAAGCCATGCGATTTGGAAAAAGAGTCTCTAGCATTGTAATTCGCTGTGTCGGATGACCAGACGAAGCGCTGAAGACAACTGTAGCTTATCATCATATCATCCAGCTTTGAACATGGGTGTGAATAAAAAGGGACTCAAGAGCCCAAAAGCCCGTCACTCAGGGGCTGCGTAATGTAAGCAAATTTCACAAGTGAACAGAGAAATCTGCATACTAGTAACAGTAGTAGTAACGAGTCTCTAAACCAATTTCACGAGATCCAAACTGTTATGGAAACACCCGAACTAGCTTTCGGCGGAAACTCATGAATAGAAGAAAAATCACCCCTCCCCACCTTGAGGCTAATGATTATGATGCTTTAAAAGAGGTATTTGAGGAACCTGTCGGGGTCCATTGAGCCACACCCCTGACACTCAAATCGTGACCCAAAAATCAACAACTCAATCTCAGAAAAAGAAAACAAAAAAGAGTTTCAGGATACCAACAAAGCTGTAGATGAAATCTTAAACAAGCTAAGAGAAGGGTGACACTGAAGATTCAGATGTAGAGGAGGTGTTGGACGGAAAAGGAGTTATCTCTTGATCGTTTTAGGGGCAGTAATGAAGAGCAGGTCCCAGAGAGCAAAAGGCAACAAAGTAAAAAAAGGACTGAAAGGCATCTGTAAATAAAATCATAAAACCTTCTTTAAGAAAAACTTCCATAGGCGAGGATACATCCCCCAACTTTGAGAATGAGATATAAAGCTGGATAGATAAGAAGAAGCACTAATCATTTATATAAGCAACAGACTTTCTCTTCCTATGTAATTTGGCTCAAAAAATCATTTATAAGATGTTGTCTCAAGTTTTAAGCCAATAAAAAGAACTAACCACGCAGCTGAGCCAAGTCACTCAATATAAGGGGTTAATACAAGGAGAAATGATCACATTATCAAATAAAAATAGGATAGGAATTGATAAGACGAGAAGAGAATGCAGGATCGTTACGGGAATTGAGAACTTCACATCTCCCTAAAAGAAAACCAGATTCTTTAACTCTTGTTTCAAAGCAAGAAGGTTCATCCACTCTTCGGTCGAATTGACACGTAAAAGGCTCACCAGTGTCAAAATCGTTGAATTGAGTCCAGGTGGCCAGAACAACTTTAAACTTGTAGTTCATCACCCAATGAAACTCGACGTGCCTACAAGAAAAAAGTGTGAAAGAATTGGAAGATTGAGTCCTGAAAGATTACAGCCTAGTTACAGGTTATTCCTTCATCTTATTATAACAATTTATTACATTTAGAATTGCACACAAAGACTACTGTATCAATAGTATTCTATTTCGTGTTAGCAATGCGAGTTCCTGCATTTCCGACAGCTACAACAAATCCAAGGGCGCTATTTTCAAAACCTTTCCTCCATGTCTATCGATTTTATCTGGAAGATGAATGTAGATTTATATATTTGTCAGTTAACACTCAAGCAGTCGCAAATTTTGTTTGATAGTTCAACAGTCAACAACATCGATATTTAAACGATTTTTGTAAAAATAAACATCAAGTTCGTTAACGGCTCAAATCGGGCCATGGGGGGGGAGGGGGGGTTTGAATATATTTCCGTTACTATGCGTTGGGTCCAAAAAGTGTATAGAACCAACCTTATTGAATATTTAATTTCCTATAAATATTGTTATGTATGTTTTTTTTTCACTATCTTCAATATTAACCTAGGCATGTTCATGCTTCAGTAAACCACCGCTCCTACCCGTCATGTTCACCGTAAGTTGTTATATCAAGAACCATATTTTTCAAAGCGTAAATAATAAATATTCTCTTCATTAAACTTTTAATGTGTAAGCTACATGCTAATATGTAGTGTGGTGAAAAATCAAGATTTTCTGGTCTTGACTCGAGAATAATTATTTGATCAATGCCAATAATATTTTATCGTTTAATTTAACTCTAACGTTCATATTCGTTAATAGCTTAAATAGAACGAGGAATAGGAAGGGGGAGGTCGGAAATTTAAAAAGTCCGTCACGCAGGGGCAGCGTAAACTAAGCAGATTTCCCACGTGAAGTTTTACAATAGAGAAATCCGCCTAATAACAATAGCAGTAGAGGAACGAATAGTTACCGAAACGGCCCGCACTAGCTCTCGGCGGAGAGTCCCGAACATAGCCGACTCCTGCCGACCACACACATGCATACAAATGCAAATATCTCGGTTAATATTCAAGATAGAGAATAAATGTATATAACAATATTTATAGTAAATTTAATTTGCAATAAGATTGATTCTACACAATTTTTCGATCCGACGCATAATAATGTAGATATTTCGAATTTTCAAAAATCCCCCCTCTAAACCCCCCCCCTCACTAACTAGTCCGATTTCAGCCATTAACGAACTTGATCTTTCTTTTAAAACGCTTAAATATGAAGTTTTGTAACATCAAACAAAAATTGCGACCGCTAGAGCGTTAACAGACAAATATATATATATATATATATATATATATATATATATATATATATATATATATATATATATATATATATATTGTTGCGAAAATTAAATAGATGAATAATTCTTCAGAGAGAGAGAGAGAGAGAGAGAGAGAGAGAGAGAGAGAGAGAGAGAGAGAGAGACGCGTATTTGGAAAGTGTGACGTAGATCAAAGCAGCCGACAGGAAAGTTCTAGCCTCTATAGACCTTCCAGCCAGACCTCGAACAGTCTAGACAGTTCCCCTTTGATGTATGCCGCCTCCCTATAAAAAGGAGCTCGGGCCAGCCGTGAGTCAGTTTATGCTCAGCGATCTTGATGTTCACATCAGTGCTACAGTGCGACTTAGTACAGTGCGGTAAAGTGTTTTTATAAGAAGAACAGTGTTGTGCCGTGACTGTAAGTAACAGTTTAGTGCCGTGTTTAAGACAGTGCAGTGCCGCGAAGTAAAGGACAGTGCAGTGCCGCGAAGTAGAAGACAGTGCAGTGCCGCGAAGTAAAGGACAGTGCAGTGCCGTCTTTCTGTGAATTTCAGTGAATTATTGGACTGTGACTCATTGAAGAACAGTAACGCTATCAGTGTATACTGTGAGTAGTAATTAAGAATAATCACCAAGTTTATTGTGCATTGTGAAATAAATTTTGCAGTGATAAAAACTGTGAAACTTGCGAGTATTTAATTTTGCAATCCAAAAGAACTCTTATTAAAAACGTTTATTACTGAAATTGGTAATACAAAAACGAAACAATATATATATATATATATATATATATATATATATATATATATATATATCCTGAGTGGGATCGATGGACAATTTAGGAAATTTTTCAAAGCTCGCGTCAAGAGTACGACCTCAATAGCTGATTTCCCTTAAGGGAAATCTGCTAAAATATCTTCTTTATTATAAGTTAAGGAAAAATGTGTAGAGCCAATCTTATTAAAATATTGATACCATACAATTATTGCTCAATAGATTTATTCTTCGAATGCTTATTTATTGAGATTTTATTAGTATTTTATTGTTTCAGCCTTCTGTAAGGCATTAGGATTTTAAATAGAAAAAGAGAATACATGGTGAGGTGAGATCACTATTGTGTCATACTAGCAAATATTTATTAGTGTATTTTAGCAGCACATGGGAAATTTGCTTAATTTACGCAGCTCCTGCGTGACGGACTTTCTTAATATTGTGAAAATAGATGATCAAAATTGCTACCAAAGTTGAAATAATAGGAAAAACTATTTCTACCAGGTGAAACTGAGAGAGCCTCCACCCTCAAGAATGAAATAAGATAGAAATCCTGAATAAAATAATCAAGACAATATTAATTGCACTACAAAAGATATACCAAAATAATCTTGGTTTCATCATATGATGGAAATACTGTGAAAAAGGTATTTCAGCAGTAGCCTCATTGTAGAAAAAATATATCTTTAGCTGGCATTAGAGTGAAAGCAAAAGCAGAAATCAAAATAATATTTATTAATGAAAAAAATAATGTATAGATTCGGTAGTAGGATGGAGAACTGAAAACTGATATTATTCAGCATCATAACAATACTGATACTCTCATTACTGACAAGATCAATAAGACTACTGATATTGACAACGCAGTGACGTGAATATACATACATATATATATATATATATATATATATATATATATATATATATATATATATATATATATATGTGAGTGTGTGTGTGTGTGTGTGTGTGTGTGTGTAAAACAGTATAAATAATAGGAACCAAAACATTATATTGTCAATAGAAATTACAAAAGCACAACAGGTACTTCATGATAAAGCTAGAATTGTGCCAACATTTTTAAATTCCCTTTAACATATATGTCACGATTAAAGAATTCACAACGGTTCAATTTTTCAGAGATGGAGATTTTACTCCAGTTTTCTGAGAATAAATCTGTCACATAATAATAATAAATAGCATTTATTCTCCAAAAATATCACATAAATAAATTTAAAAAGTCCGTCAGGCAGGGGTTTTGGTAACTAAGCAAATTTCCCACGTGCTACTGAAATACACTAATAAATATTTGCTGGTATGGCAGCACACTAGTGATCTCACCTCAAAATGTATTCTCTATGTCTAATTAAAAACCCAACGAGTAGACTGACTGCCTTACAGACGGCTAAAACAATAACGTCCGTCACGCAGGGGCTGCGATAACTAAGCAGATTTCCCATGTGAAGTTTTACAATAGAGAAATCTTTCAGTTAATTAAAATAAAATGCCAACTGAAACGGCTTCTGAATTGTAAGAATAATTTATATTTTAACAATTTTAGTAGTCCAAGTACTAAAGAAGGGGGGGGGGCGGATGAACAGAACATATTTGCATAAATCTCGCAATGTAACGAAGGAAGGTAAGGTAAGGTTAGAAGAAGCCCCCACCTGATCCGACGGAAATGGCCGACCTAATCCGAACTATACCACAGACTTCATAAAAATGCAAATATCTCGGTTAATATTCAACATAGAAAACAAATGTATATAACAATATTTATAGTAAATTTAATTTGCAATAAGATTGATTCTATACAATTTTTCGATCCGATGTAAAATAACGGAGATATTTTGAAATTTCGAAAATCCCCCCCTCCCTCTAGCCCGATTTCAGCCATTAACGAACTTGATCTGTCTTTTTGCATAAAACGGTCAAATATCGAGTTTCGTAACGATCAAACAAAAATTACGACCGCTAGAGCGTTAACAGACAAATATATATATATAATTTTGAACGGACCTCATTTTCGTCATCTCCTGGGTAGGATCGATGGACATTTGAAGAAATTTTTCGAAAATCGCGTCATGAGTACGACCTCAATAGCTAATTTCCCTTCAGGGAAATATGCTAAAAATAGCAATAACATCTCAATAAATGAGAAAATATATCTATTGAGCAATAATTGTAGGGTATCAATATTTTAATAAGATTGACTTTATACATTTTTTCCACCTCTCAAAATGTAAAAGTTCAATGAGAAAAATTATTTGGTATTTCAAATAATGAGTTTCATAATATAACCTATAGTTAATATAACATGAGTAGGAGTAAGGGCATTACTCAAGAGCGAAAACTAAAAAAATGAAAATATCTTGGTTAATTATGAAGATAGACAAAACGAATATAACATTATTAGAACATTTCACTTTCAATAAGATTGGTTCCATACAATTTTTCGATTCGACGCACAATAAATGAATAATTTTCAAAATCCCACCTCTAACTGATCGGATTTCAGTCATTAAAAAATTGATCTGAATTTTTACATAGAACGATTAAATGAAGAATTCGGTAATGATAAAAAAAATGTTAACACACACACACCAACAAATAAATATATATATAAATATATATATATATATATATATAGAGAGAGAGAGAGAGAGAGAGAAATATAGTTTTGAACGGACCCTTTTCGTCATCTAGTGGATATGATCGATGGACATTTGATGAAATATTTCCAAAATACGGTCATTAGTACAACCTCAATCGATGATTTCCCTTAATAGAAATCTACTTAAAGGAAATGATTAAATACAAAAACAAACATAATATTTGCAGTCTTAGAAAAATAGACACTGGTCATTTTTCTTTTTTTTAGAACTTATTAAGTATGAATTTCGAGCAAGAAATGGTTGGAAATACATGTAATCAAGGGGTGGGTCTGCAAGGGATAATATAGTATCAATGTCCTCCCCTCCCCTCTTAGCAGAAACATTCTTCAAATGTCCATCGATGCTTTCTAGTAGATAATGAAAATGAGTTCCGTTCAAAACTGTATACTTATTTACACACACACGCACGGACGCACACACATTTGGAAATAAAGCTCCAGGGAAAGCAGGACGAAACACTGAGCTGGAACTGTCATTTAGACAACATTGTAGGTAGAATATTGCCTATTGTAGGGAAAATAACAAGTATTGCAAGAGTTCAGTGTGGATTGAACTATGAAGTCCTGAAGGTATTACATAACGGAGCAATTCTCCCTATGATGAAATATGCTTGCCCGATGGCGGCTGGCGGACTGGCAAAGAAGAAAAATAGGATCTAACTAAGAAGAGTGCAACGTTTGATAGCTCTTAGGATAACTAAAGGTTACCGGACGGTGTCATATGAAAGGGCTAGTGCCTTGGCAAATGTGATTCCAATACATCTGGATATAGAGGAAACAGCCACAATTTATCTTGTAAAGAGTGTTAAATATAACCGTTTCTTGGCAGAGATCCAAACCAAAACTTCACTACATCGAATTATAATACGGTTATTTAACAAACCTACCACTTTAGTTTCCGTTTCTGGAAAATTGAGCCCCAGTGGTCATAGGCCTCTTTAACCCGGTTAGAACCAGATTGCCTTTCCCAATCATAACAATGCAAGAAGAAGAATCAGTGATACAGCGAGTTAATGAGAGCAGAATGAATATTCTTAAGGCAAAGAATAGTCCAACTTTTTTTGCGGATAACGAAAAAATGGGAACTGTAAAAATCAGACCCATACTGCGGGTACTTTTCAAATTAACCCATCAACTCAAAGAGTTATATAATTTGAGAACAGCTTCACCCAATATTTTTACAAAATTAGGCATTTTCTGATATAAGATTTTTTTTATATCGCTACCTGAGTTTTATTCTCAAGAGAAAGAGAAAAAAAAGATCTGAAACTAAGTGAATTGGTTTTCCAAATTATTTGTTGCACTACTTCTATTGGTTCGCATTTTGTGGTGTAAAAATTAAATCATTGTGGCGGTAAATAGCGTTTAAACACAAATATAAAAAAAAAAAAAGTTTAAACACCGTGGTCCGGCGTTTACAAAACTGATTACAAACGAATTTGAAAAAATAAAATCAAGAAGCTGTTACACTATATATATATATATATATATATATATATATATATATATATATATATATATATATTTATATATATATATATATATATATATATATATATATATATATATATTTATTTCACTATATAAGTGTGGACGCTCGACACGCGTTGGGGATAGAATAAATGTGTGTACGTTACTGAATTTAAGAAACTATTTTTCTGGCCTAAATAGGTAAAAACTTGTACAATATCTTATATATAAAATTTCCATGTCACAATGTTAGTTAGCGTACTCCTCCGAAACGGCTTTACTGATTTTTACCAAATTTTATATGCGTATTTAGTAGGTCTGAGAATCAGCTACTATCAATTTTTCATACCCCTAAGTGATAAGGGTTGTTCACCCTTAACAATTTTTTTATTAATTTTAGGATGAAATTATTTTTTTATAATGTCACATTATAAAAAAATAAAATAAAAATGTGACATTAAAAAATACATACAACCCTAAATTTTTACTTTTTTATCACCAACCCCTATTTTTTTATAGCCATTTTAGTAATTTAATCATTATCATCCCGCTCGATAACTGATCAATTATAGTGTTTTTAACTGTACTTCGATTAAAATTTCCTTTAGCATATGGCAAATCTAAAAATTTTTTTATGAAAATAAAATAAAAATAATATATTTTTTTAATGAAAATAATGGCATCGCATTGGCCGTTGCATCATCGGGCATTGCGGCAACTTTATTGGATGGAG
This sequence comes from Riptortus pedestris, assembly GCA_019009955.1. Lineage (NCBI taxonomy): Eukaryota > Metazoa > Arthropoda > Insecta > Hemiptera > Alydidae > Riptortus > Riptortus pedestris. The sequence continues at coordinate 19,571,349 of CM032230.1, read as the reverse complement.
GCAGAACAGCTCATTCAGTATTTAAGCTGCCACTAAATATTCAAAATAACCCTGACGCAGTGTGTAACATTAAAAAACAATCGTCCATGGCCACCGTGCTGAAACACTGTAAAATTATCATCTGGGATGAATGTACTATGGCACACAAACATTCAAATGAGGTGCTGAACAGGACATTGAAAGATATTAAAAACAATGACAAACTATTTGGTGGCACTCTATTGGTGATTTCAGACTAACACTTCCCGTCATTCCACGTTCAACATACGCAGATGAGACCAACGCTTGCTTAAAATCATCTCCATTGTTGCGTAATGTTGAAAAAGTACAGCTGAAAGTAAATATGCGCGTTCAAATGCTTCAAGATCCATCCGCTGAAACATTCTCAAAACTACTCTTAGATATCGGTGATGGAAAAGTTGCTACAGATGAAACGATACGTAAAATTACCGACCGATTTCTGCACAATCGCTGATTCGCAAGATACTCTCATTGAACAAATATTTCCCGATGTACCCACACAGTTCATAAAACATGAGCGGCTTGCAGAAAGAGCTATTTTAACAGCAGAAATGCAGACGTTGACAATTTAAATTTGAACCTAACAGTTGTTGTAAATAAACTATAACTTAAAAATAATATTGTTTGGCGTTTGTTAATTTTATATTCCCTTATCGTTGATAGCGCTCCATGCCTATTTCACGCATATACCACATACTTACACACTTATAATAAGTAAGTTACTTTTTGTCTACATTAGAATTTATCTAGAAACTAGAAATAATTTATAAGGCAAAACAACGTTTGCCGGGTCAAGTAGTCTGTCGAGGACGACATATTTTGTTTTTGTGTCCCCTCTTTAATTTTAAGTTTAGAGTAAATAATGCTCTACTATATTATAAACCTAGCATTAAGTAATGTAACCAGATTTAGTACGGGTAGCTGCCACGCGAGGGCAGCACCAGACAGAGGCTACCCAAGCGGGAGAGAGAGAGTGAGAGAGAGAGAGATAGAGCCAGACGCCAGGCTAATCCCCAAAACATTCTTATCGCCGAGTTTTCAAGCTGTTCGCAGGCTTCGGGGATTAACCAAGCCAGTTCTGCCTAGACCTTCACCAAGGCTACATCTACTGAGACAGTTCTCATCGGCCCAGCTGCCATCTCAGTTCTCATCGGCCCAGCTGCCATCTCACCTCTCTTCGGCTCAGCTGCCGCTCCTCTCGTACAGCTACAGCCATCGCTGCCAGACATCCCGACCAGGACAACGCCTCAAACGGACACCACGTGTTCCCCGGCCATCATTTTCTCTCTCTCTCTCTCTGTCTTCAGATAAGATATTATTATTATTATTATTATTATGTTAAGAGCTCATTAGTTGGCCAATTAGTTTGTAATATAATATTAAGTTTTTATCATCATTAATTTCAAAGGGTTTAATTTTTGTTATGTTATTTTGTCTAACTCACATGAGAAGAGGATTATTATTTTAATCATTAAATTATTAATGCCCTACATTTTATTCATTTTTTTTTTTTATGATCTAACCCTCCTTCTCTGCTGCGACCAGCTATTTTATTTCTAGACGTGCCTGGTACTCAACCTCTCTATTGCGAGAGACAGGCCGGCCGTCAATATTGGTCCTCCGAGCGTGGATTGCAGCAGTTAAGGACTACAACATTATTATTAATTTTTTTTGAGCCTTTATTTATGTATTATTTTTATGTTTGTGTATTCCACAATATATTCCACAGGTTCGCCTCACATGACGCCCACTGGGTTTAAGCATTAATTTATTTGATATTTTATTTCATTTTTCTCGTTTTAACATATCTTATAACATGGATAAACTGGATTCAGAAACTGTGGCCCAAATTAACGTCCTGAAGTCAAAACTTCGTGATACCACAGCAGAAATAAAAGGGATACTGGACCAAGGCCGACTAATAGCCAAAGATGCCACTCAACTTTTCTTATTTAAGGGTATGTTCCGCGAGCTAAAGCCATGCTTTGACTGCTTCAAAGATACATGGCAGAAGCTGCTGGAAGCCCACTCGGCAGCAAACATCCCTGCCTCATTTCCAAGCGAGAATGAGGAGAAATTGCACACAGCGGCGAAGCGGTATTATTACGAGGCCTGTGCAATTTATGAGTCGCACATGAACCCAACTCCTGTTTCTGCTCCCTTAACCCATAATTCAGAGGCTAACGCGAGTGCGTTAGCGGGTAGATCTCTAAATGAGTCCCGATCTGTCCGAGCGCGCCTCCCACAGATCAACCTTCCTGATTTCTCAGGAAACCAGGGCGAATGGCCACTCTTCCGGGACACATTTGTCTCCCTGATACATGACGAGCCTAGCTTGTCCAACATTGAAAAATTTCATTTTTTAGTTTCATGTTTGAGAGGCCCCGCTCTTTCTCTGATCCGAAGTGTTCCTCTGATGGACTCCAATTACGAACAGGCTTGGAAAATCTTGAAGGAGAATTACGATGACAAGAGACGCCTCGCCGGAAACTATTTGAAGACTATTTTAAATTATGTTCCGTTCAGGAGCAGGCCAACTGCCAACAGCCTTAAGCATTTTATTACAGTCGTTCTGGAGAGCGTCTCCGCTTTTAAGCAGCTAGGAATCAAAGACGCGGATGACTTTATCTTATCCTATCTGGTACTTAGATGCCTGGATCCAGCAACGCGGAAGGATTTTGAAAGGGAAGTAGCTCACCTTGAGTTTCCTCCATTCGAGCGGTTAGTGACCTTCATAAAGGCGGAGTGGAAAACTTTGGACTTGACGACCGACGATTACAAGAATCCTCCGGTCCCGCAGTCTTCTCTAAATCATTCCAAGGATTCCACGATCGCTAATCGTAGGTTCCAACAAGGTTACATGAACAAGAAGCTCGATACTTCGCTTTTCGTAGATGAAGAAGACGGGAATTCTGGCAATCGCTCATCTTCAAAGAAACAGACGACTAAAGGCTCAGGATTCCTTCGGCTCAGCTGTCCGGTTTGCAAGGCTCAGCACAACCTTTACCAGTGCTCTACGTTCCGCAGTTCTTCCCCAGGGGAAAGAAGAACGTTGTTGAAGTCATGGTCTGGCTGCCTAAACTGTTTATCCCGAAAACATAAAATTAATGCCTGCCCATCGGAGAGGAGATGTCAGAATTGTGGAGAGAAACATCATTCCTGGCTCCATATCCCCACTACTGGCAACGCTTCACCGACGGAAGGATCTAAAGGTCAGGTAGCTGCATTAGGTGGCATGTCACGCTCCGGAGAGGTCATTTTGGGTACTGCCGTGGCTAGGATGATGGACGCACAAGGGCGTTTCCAAAACGTAAGAGTAGTCACTGATGCCGGAAGCCAACATTCCTTCATTACTAAGAGATGCGCCTCCCGGCTTGGCCTCAAAATTCAAGCTTCTGCCCCGATTGTCGCCGGAATAGGACGAGTGCAATTGCCCAAGGCACATGGGACACTCTCATGTACTCTCCGGCCGCGCTGTAGCACCGAAGAGTTTTGCACTGAAGCCATTGTAGTGTCTGACATTACTGGACTCCTCCCACATTCAAGGCTTCCTTTCGAGATGCATCAACACCTAGGCGCTTTCGAATTGGCAGATCCAACATATTGGAAACCACAAGAGGTAGATTTGCTCCTAGGTGCTGAAATTTATTTCGATTTGATCACGGGGGCACCCATAAGCATCAACGAACATCTCCCCAAGCTCGTCCCATCGAAATTTGGACACATCGTTGTGGGAAGATGTAGCACTCTGCCCTACAAGGGTGATCATCAGGTATCACTATTTGTAAAAACCCAGCCAGAAATTTCCGATGTGATGCAAAGGTTTTGGGAACTCGAGGAAATTCCCAAGAAGAGGATTCTTTCTGAGGAGGAAGCTGCATGTGAGGAGCATTTTCTGGCCACTCACTATCGCATTCCTAGTGGACGTTATGTAGTGGCTTTGCCATTCAAATCCAGCATCAGCCAGTTGGAAAATCCACGGGCACAAGCTTTCAGCCGCTTCTTCAACCTGGAACAAAGGCTTTCTCGTCGTCCTGGTTTCAAAGACGAATATGTCAAATTCATGGATGAATACTTGGAGTTGGGTCATATGCAAGAGGCGCAGACGGCCACCAAGTATTTGATTCCGCATCACGCTGTCTCAAGGGTCGAAAATGACAAGACGAAAATACGGGTGGTCTTTGATGCTTCTTGCCAGGGTCCGAATGGCTCCCTCAATGATCATCTCATGGTGGGTCCTAAGTTGCAAAGGGACATATCGGACATCGTGATTGGGTTCAGAGTTTACCCTGTAGTGCTCGTTGCCGACATCGTCAAGATGTATAGGCAGATTTTGGTTCGACCCGAAGACAGGCCCTACCAACACATTCTTTTACGATCAGATCCCCAGGAAGAGCTGTATACCATGGAGCTCAACACCCTCACAAACGGTGAGAATTCCTCAGCTTTTTAAGCAATCAGGACGTTGCATCAGTTAGTCGAAGACGAGGGACATCGTTACCCTCTCGCTGCTAAGGTGGTAAAACGCTGTAGCTATATGGACGACTTCGTAACTGGCGCCAATTCTATTGAAGAAGCTGTGCAGCTCCAGGGTGAGTTAGTGAGCTTTCTACGGTTAGGAGGTTTCGAGCAAGGGAAATGGAAGAGCAACAGTTCAAGACTCCTTCCGGAGACTTCAGAAGAATCCGTACTTTCGCTATCTGGTAACGACGACGGAGGGTGCAAGATCCTCGGTCTTAAATGTTTAGCCTCTTCAGACTTCTTTTCCTTCGACGTGGACAAGCCAACAACTCCACTTACGAAGAGGGGCATTCTCTCCACCATAGCCCGCATTTATGACCCTCTTGGGTTTTTAGCGCCAGTGGTATTCAAGGCTAAGACACTGCTGCAGGATGTCTGGCACGCTAAATGCGATTGGGATGAGCAGATTCCCTCGCATCTTGGGTCCACCTGGTCGTCTTTTGCCGCCGAATTACCCAGTCTCGCTAACGTGAAGATTCCACGACACATTCGCCTACCTGCCTCCTCAGCATCAATCGATTTGATCGGTTTCTCGGACGCCTCCCAGAGAGGATATGCTGCAGTACTCTTCATGAGAGTCTCTGTAGAAGATGCGTCGCAAACGTATCTGCTTAAAGCGAAAAGTAAACTCGCTCCCATGAAACTGACGTCCATCCCAAGGTTGGAGTTATGTGGGGCTCTTCTTCTTGCCCAGCTGCTAGCGTCCGCCGAATTAAAGAAATTTGCTGCATGGTATAAGTCAGAGCCGGTTCAACAATGTGTCCATGATTTCTCTGCCCAGAGAGAAATTCAATGGCATTTTAACCCTCCTCATTCACCGCATTTCGGAGGAATCTGGGAGGCCGAGATAAAGAGTGCTAAGAATCTGCTAAGTAAGAACCTTGCCAACACCCCGCTTACTTATGAGGAGTTAGCTACGCTCTTTTGTAGGATAGAAGCAGTTATGAATTCACGACCTCTATGTCCCTTGGACGAGGAACCGGCAACTATGGAGTGTTTGACACCTGGTCACTTCTTAGTTGGGCGCGCACTAACGGCCCTGTCAGAAACTTCTCTAGCCGGCTTGAATGAGGGCCGGCTCAGACGCTGGCAGCTCATACAACAGAGGGTCCAGCATTTCTGGTCACAATGGAAAACTAGGTACCTGCACGATCTGCAACAGCGGCAAAAATGGACAACTCCGCGTCCCAACCTGGAGGTCGGCGACCTGGTGATTTTAAAGGACTCAATTACGCCTCCCTCTAGGTGGCCATTGGCTCGGGTGATTGCCACGCATCCAGGAACGGATGGCATTGTACGGGTCGTCACCATCCGGACTCCTACCGGAACTTACAAAAGGCCAGTGGTAAAGGTCGTCCCACTGCTTTTGCCCAACGATTAATAGATCAAATAAAGTTTTTCTTTGCATAAAAACTTTGGTGGGCGGCATGTCGAGGACGACATATTTTGTTTTTGTGTCCCCTCTTTAATTTTAAGTTTAGAGTAAATAATGCTCTACTATATTATAAACCTAGCATTAAGTAATGTAACCAGATTTAGTACGGGTAGCTGCCACGCGAGGGCAGCACCAGACAGAGGCTACCCAAGCGGGAGAGAGAGAGTGAGAGAGAGAGAGAGAGAGCCAGACGCCAGGCTAATCCCCAAAACATTCTTATCGCCGAGTGTTCAAGCTGTTCGCAGGCTTCGGGGATTAACCAAGCCAGTTCTGCCTAGACCTTCACCAAGGCTACATCTACTGAGACAGTTCTCATCGGCCCAGCTGCCATCTCAGTTCTCATCGGCCCAGCTGCCATCTCACCTCTCTTCG